>JAPYKE020000243.1:0-276564 GCA_028554795.2 Sinohyriopsis cumingii
ATATAAGACATGTCTGCAAACGTGTATGTCTTTATCTGAAAGATCACGGTGAATTCAACTAAGGCACATATAAATGTTGATCGCAGTTTCTAACTGAGCAAAACATAGATGAAATGGAATATAGCGCCTTAAATTAAGCTCACTCCGTCGGTCTGTTTTTGCAAGTTGTGACTATCCTTTTCCAGTGAGTTCACATCCTTTGAGGCAGAAGGTTTATGCAATTGGTATTGTTCCTAGGTTCGCTCTTTCTAGATACGTTCATTTGCAATGTTTCAACATAAATGGTGCATGTCCTCAGAATGTTCTTCGTATCTAATTCGCTTGACACTCAATATAGCAATGTGATTGGTATTGCTTACGAGTCAATGATGCAAACGCTACATTTGATATATGTTGTAAATATTTCTCTTTCTTATATTAACGTTACGAGTGGACAAGGTGATTACTCAATTACTCGTCACTACTCAAAAATGGTTTTAATGCAAACGTGTTCCTAATTAGTGCATGTTAGTTATTAGATTTTGTATTGTGCCAGCATCGATAAACATTAACGTAGGACAAACTGCCTCAGAATTTTGAATGATAACAACATGTTCGTACGTTTTGAAGCACATATTAATTGTGCAGATAAAGTTACACGACCCTGCGGTTATAAACTAAGTAACAGAAAAGGAGGAAAATCAACAAGTTTTGTAAAATTCGTGAAATAATCTATTTCTTTAAACTACAAAGCTAACAATTTAAAAGACATAATATTATTATGCATTAACACACAAATAGTCCTATGACATTTCCAGAAGAATAGCGTATCTTAGATAATTTCCAGTATTGTTCTGAATGAGGTCAAATTTTGAATGAGCAAGTGAATCAGTAGCCTCGAAAGTGATAAATTGGCAATAGTTTTTGTGTTTCACAACAGCAAAATCCAGAATGTCCTTAAACGGATTCATAGTAATTTCAAAATAATTTAGAAATTCAAATTAATAGCTAAAATAAACAATGCCTCTCAAATAATAATTCAACACAAATAGTTGGTTGACTTCAGTTTAGATCATTATGATAGGTATAAATAATTATGTTACTCACTACATCATATAAGCAAGTAAAACACAATTTCAGAAAATTAAGGCACAATTTCATATATATATATATATATATATATATATATCTATATATATATATGTGTGTGTGTGTGTGTGTGTGTGTGTGTGTGTGTGTGTGTGTGTGAGTGTGTGTGAGTGTGTGTGTGGTACATGAAATTGATATTATTGAGCCACCTTAGGGATAATTGTAATGATGCATATCCCTTTCTTTCTTTCTCGTGGGGGCTGTGCTTCAAGATTGTATTTGTGATAATTCAATCTTGATTTGAAAAAACTGCTTGTGATTAACATGCAATAAATCATGCATTACTTCCAAACGGAAGAAAATATTGTTCTTGCTGTAATATGTCCGCATCCGCCAATCACTGGAAACGACGATGTTGAAAACCTTCATCAACCTTCATCACCAAATCTGGCAAATCATAGCAAGCGACTTTGCATCATCTCCTAATGGTGAGACTTTAAAAAGAAACAATTTCTGGCTTTGTTTTCAACTATCCATTTCTTTCATTGGCTGACGACAATGTAGTACACTTAAAGTACCTATACATATTGTTTTACAAGTTCTAAGATAATTAAACCTGGATGGAGTGAAATATAGCGCTTTAATGTATCACGGAATTATCGATATGGGAAACTGAAAAGCGGACAAAATATGAAAGAACATACTACGGAGAACAAATGGGTTTCATTTGTGAAGACTAGTATCCAATGAATGCAAAATTTAGTGAAAAGAATATTGTGGTGGTTTATTCAAGTTCTTAATGACATCTGTAGATACACTATTGCATTATTGATAGTCTATCTCCTTCTGTACTTGAATTTGAAAAATTCATTACTGAAATTAGCACCTGAAACTTTAATGCGAAATTGAAAACAAACGATTGATAAATATTTGAACTATTTATCTTACATATCCTAACTTTAATGGAGGTCTTCTATGAAGACTACAAGACAGGGTAGACGCCTAATGAAAAAGTTTTCTTATTTCATACACGTTTGGTATTATACTTTTGTATTGTACGAACAATCGGGGAATATATAAAAGAGTTTTACGACTATGTTGCCTTAAATTAAGTAACCGAAATAGCAAATCCAACAAACTTAGTACAATTCAACCAATGATTTATTTCCCTAAAATACAAAGGGAAAATATAATGTGATAATAGGCTTAGATGGGCTGATGTGCCACCAGTCTTCATATGTCAGAATTGTATAATCCAGGATATCTTTGAATGAATTCACAATTATCCCAAATTAGTGTTTCAGACCTAAAATGTCAACGTGTACATTACAGTTCCAAATAATAATTTAATCAAAGATGTATACACATATTAAATCTAACGACAAACTTAATGAGAGGAATGATGATTGTTCTTTTAATTTAGAATCGTATATACATCCCGACATGACTTGAAAGTCACAATGTAATTCATCAAATGAACTGTAATGGCAAATTGCTCCTAACTGTATACAAATTTGTTTCCGAAAGCTTCGAATGTAGAAACTAAGGCTGGATCTTTAACTCCAACCTAAGTAAAAATATATTTCCAACTTACAAAAACATAAAAAACACGAGATCAATCAGGTAGTCCTCGGCTTTAATGATGAACCAAGGTAAGAGAACAATATAAATATGCATACAAGCTTCCATTCTTTTCCGTTCTTTTCACAACGTCCATATGAAATCCTCGCCATTTCCAAAATGAGTGGTTTAAAATGAAGACACACCGTTGGAGTTGAACTATTCTTATTTATATCTCCCAATGTACGAAATATAACGGGAATTACTTAAGATTTCAAACGTAAGTTCTTTTATTTGGTACTTTTATATAATAATGAGATTGACTCTAAGTTAATATACTACTGGGGCACCTAGTGTTCGAGTGTACTACGGGCTCGCCTTTACCGATCACTGACATATTATTTTTGTCCGCGTGGATTTGGGTCTCGTATTCTATTAATGTGTCTATATGTAAGAAAGCTTGAAGGTAGCTTCCGGTGGGTCGGTGGTTCTTCACGGAATTTTACCTGGTTCTCCCACCACCATATATACTGGCCGCCATGTATGGCTAACACGTGCTGAAAATGGGTGACACAAACATCAAAACAATACTGCTATTGCAATATACCATAATAGGGTATATCAATATAGGCTTAACAATAGCCTTAAGTTTTAATTCCACACGTCAAAACGTATAGTTTTAGACGTTCAATAAAACTGTTGCATAATGTATATCGCCAAATAAAATGTAGCGTGTTTCAATGATATATTTGTTAATAATTTCCTATGCCTTAGTAATTATTGCTTTGTGTCAGATATTTACAGTTATTATTACACTGGATCTCAAGTAAAATTGGCTACTGAAGCCCCTCACAAAGAATGTATCATAAGCATCGTATTAGACCTACCGTAAATGATGGTTTCACGAAAGTGTGTGTGTGTGTGTGTGTGAGAGAGAGAAAGAGAGAGAGAGAGAGAGAGAGAGAGAGAGAGATTTGGATTTTTAACGTAGCTGTAAAATAATTTCACTCATATCGCTACGATTCCACAATATAACAACTTATGGTGATGTCTAGCACTGGGGCATCATGCCGCATACATGTTGCATGATGTTCCACCCAGTCACATCATCCTGACACAAGGCCGAACAGTCCTAACACTAATATCTTAATGCTCAGCGCCAAGCGATGCAGCTATTGGTACCTTTTCTAGACATGTCTTTGGTATAACTCGGCCGGTGATCGACCCCATGACCTTCCGCAGGCGGACGCTCTAACCAGTAGGCCATCGGAGCGGTTTTGCACGGAAGTACATGTCTTTCTAAAAGCGTTGTGTTTAAAGAAAAACAGACTGATGTAAGTAGGAGTCACATGCCATTATTTGTAAAGGAATATTACTAATGTTTGTTTGATAATGGTGATAATTGGTCTATGGAAATGAACTTTTCATCAAGACTGGTTTATCTGAATGGTATATATATATATATATATATATATATATATATATATATATATATATATATATATATATATATATATATATATATATATATAAGGATGTTTACTCTGAAATGTGCCAAGGATATGTGTGTGTAGGCTTGATAAACTGTATTTTTTATTTACAAATGTATGCTATTTAAGGTGAGAAAAACATGTCTCTTCTCTTTGAAGGAGTTCACATGTAACTGAGTCAAACCGACTTTTTCCATTCTAAACTATGCATCTCTGTGTGCATCTGTGTTGGTGTATTTGGTAATTTAATACATTCTTAGTTGGGTATATTATAATTAAATTGGTTTGGGTTATTGTATGTTCTCACCTAGAAATAAAGTAAGATATGTGAGGTAATTACCATGTTCAAGTCAAAGTTGTGTAATTTATTACAATTTTATATTGCAAGCCGTTATATTTTTCCGTTGTTAGAACATCACATTATGCTTGTCTGTATGCTTGTTACATTTTGCAATACGTTTCATTATATGCAAATATAAACTATGTACAAGTTCAAACATTTTATTTTTCCTTTTGAAAACATCCAACTCAGCTAATTAAAAATAATTTTGGAATAATGTTTCTTGATAATAATATCAACTGTCATTTTGTAAGTATGATTTATCAACATAAATATACAGCGTACCATGTCATATTCACTAATTAGCATGTAGTTGTACGGCACCGCTTATATATCTTTATTGCTCTTTATCTATTGATTGGATAACTAATAGCTCTATAATGGTTAAAAATGTGAAAACTAAGTTTATTTGTTGTGCTCCAAGTTTTCTGACAGTGGAATTCAGCTTCAAATGTCCAATCAAAGTTCGATGGCAACAAATAATAGCACAATGGTAGTGTTGTTCAATTTACTTTTTTATGTTTATCTGATGTTCGACTCTGCGTCGCTCTCTCCGACTCAATCAATCTTAAAATAGTTCATTTTGGAACGAAAATGTTTAAATTTTGGACAATCAGTTACATTTAAATATACATCCTTCAAGCTTGAGACAATATCTACCGCATTTACCAAAAAGCAATAAACTGCAGGCTACAGTTTATAATGTTGACATCATAATTATGCACCTAATCTACAGTTTTGTATATTTACGGAGCATAATTTGGGACTTTACTAATTGTAAATAAGAGGAAAAAGGATTGTCAATCATTTTTGCATTATAAGATGAACAGGTATTAAATGTTCTGTCAAATAACAAACAGTACCTTTAACGTAAAACTGCAGATATAACTCATCAAGTGCAATCAGTAAGATACAATGTTCTGTGAAACAACTAACAGTACCTTTAACGTAAAACTGCAGGGATAATTCATCAAGTGAGACCCGAACGATACAAAGTTTCGGGATAAATTTGGCTCATACTAGAAAACAAACAGTTTTCATCCAGTGTAAATATAATGCTTTACAAATAGGTAGATTTACTTACGTCACCTTATAATGTATGGTTATCGTGAATGTAGGCACTTACCATTCCCTGAAAGGAAATAAACATGCATTTAATGTTTATTCATTCATCCAAACTATAATTAGAACACGAAGCTCTTTCATCACAAAGACCAAAATTAAAGTACAAGAAACCAACGTATTTTGACTTCATTAAATAAACAGTACTTCAACCAGGAATATAGTACTTCATGTCTAGAAAGTTCAGATTAAAACAAACATTACAGTTTTCATTGTCATTTCACTTGTGATCTCTTATTAGTTACTAAGATCAATTCTGTGTTATCTTAGTAATTAGAAAGAATGAGCACACTAATCGTTTGCTTGTTTACTTGGATGTAACAATGCATTTTCAATGGAAACGAGAATCATTTTCATAGAATATGGTGTATCATCACGAAACCATTGTAAGAATCATCCACTTCAGATTGTCAACATATCGGGGCTAATCTGCCACAGTTCTACATACTTGTGTCTCTGTTACTTAAACTAACGATACAGTCACCAATATTCACTCTAGGAGAGGAATGTTTTCTGATGTTGCATCGGCATTGAGAGGATATGTTGTTTGCAAACAAGAGTAAAATCGTGAACAACAGTAATGCTGATCTTGTTTGCTCCACAGCGTAGTCAACGTTGTCATGCCTAAGATATATTCAGGCAGCGTAATTTTAAGCTCACATGGGCAAACCGTTACGGATATATTGTTACTTATTTGTACCTGGAAGGGGATAGGATTCATAGCTTCTTTTTGGATGGATTAATCTTAGTTTCTGCTCAATTCGGATTCTTTCCGAATAAGATGGAAATACTGCTCTTATAGTAAGATGACAACATGCATCATTAATTGGGCATAATGAATTTGGAAGCTTTCTTTGCACAACTGACATATCGCTCTTCCTAGTTAGTTTCATTTGTATATGACTTGACTGGTATGATTAATAAACGCGACCAGCAAGTCAGAAAATCAATACAAAGTTATTTGCGGATGCGAATGTTAAGTGGACGTGTAACAACGGATAGTCTTTCCATAAAAAGGTAAATATTGTTTTGCAAGTTCTAACATAATTAAACCTGAATGGGGTGGAATATAGTGGATTAAGGTCTCAAGGTATTATCGATAAGCAAAAATGAAACGCAGTCCAAATATAAAGAACACATTATGGAGAATCAATAGGTTTCGCTAATGAAGATTGATTCCTAAAGAATGCAAAATTTAGTTGAAAGAATGTTGTTGGGGTTTATTCGAGTTCTTACTGACCCCAATGAAGATATTACTGCAGTGTTGGATTTTATATCTCTTTCAAACCTGAATTTGAAAAATTCATTACCGAAATTAACACCGGACACTTTAATGCGTAATTGAAAAGCACGATTTGTAAATATTTGAAATATTTATCTTACTTATCCTAACGATAATAGTGAAATATATCATTTATCTACAAAACAGTGTACATACTTAACGAATGTAGTTATTATTTCAGACATGATAGATAGTACACTTTGTAATGTGCGAACTTTCAGGGAATATTTAAAAGAGTTTTACGACTCTGTTGTCTTCAACTAAGTAACCGAAATAGCAAATCCAACAAGCTTAGTACAATTCAATCAATGATTTAATTCCCTAAAATACAAAGTGAAAATAAATTGTGATAATAGTCTTGGATAGGGTGATGTGCCAACAGTCTTGATATTTCAGAATTATATATTCCAGCATATCTTTGAATGAATTCACAGTCATCTCCAAGTAGTTTTAAAGTCCAAGATGCCAACGTGCACATTGAAGTTACAGTGAATAATTTACATACAAGATGCATCCCCATATTAACTCTGAATACCGAAATTAACACCGGACACATTAATTCGGAAGTAAAAGCAAGCGATTTATAATTATTTGAAATATTTACCTTATTTATTCTAACGTTAATATTAATATACGTCATTTGTCTACACTACAAGACAGAGTAGATACTTAAGGAATATAGTTATTATTTCAGACATGCTAGATAGTCCACTTTGTCTTGTACGAACATTCAGGAAATATTGAAAAGAGTTGTACGACTCTGTTGTATTAAACTATGTAACCGAAATAGCAAATCGAACAAGCTTAGTACAATTCAACCAATGAATTAAATGTATTTCCCTAGAAAAGAAAGTGGAAATCCAGGATATCTTTGAATGAATTCACAATCATCCCGAAGTAGTGTTTTAGGCCTAAATGACAACGTGTACTTTGAAATTCCAATGGATAATTTAAATAAAAGATGTCTCCCATATTAAATCTGAAGACAATTATACTTAATTACAGGCATTATGAAATGTTTTACCTTGGAATCTTATATACATCCCCAGATGACTTTAGAGTAGCAATAGCATTTCCCGAACGAACTTTGATGGAAAACTGCTTTTAACTGGAAACAAATCCGTTTCCAAAAACTTCGAAACTAGCAACCAAGGTTGAGTCTTTAACTCAATCGTAGTAACATATAGCTATAACTTACAAAAGGAAGACAACAGGAGAGCAGTCAGGTAGGTCTCAGCCTCAATAATGGACCAAGGTGAGAACACGATATAAATATACATAAAATCAGGGCTAAGTTCCTCGGGCGATGCAATTTGAACAAGGTTTTAATTTCACAAGTACCGAATAATAAGTGTTTATAAAAATTAATTTGCACACTGGATTAAGCGAGTAATTACAGTTTCAATATTTGATAGCTTCTATTACATCTTGCATTTATTTATTTTCTCTTTCATGATACAAATCAGATCAGTTTTGCAATATTATTGCTGAGGATTGTTTCTCACTACCTTATGTTATTGGACTGACACAATATGATTTCTTCACTGCGATGTTTGCAGTAAACAATAGTTCAAGTCAGTTAGTATATTAGTTATAGCTACTATGTAACATTAAGTGTAATATTTCACACGATAATGTATACAAACATGTCTCAATCATATATGTCATGCTAATGACATGTATATCATACATCAAGCGTCGCAACATATTTATATATAAAAAGACGCTAATGATAGGAAAATTAATGCAATATCAGCTTTGCATTGTGACATGAATGACATAAAGACATCTCTAAACAAGTACAATACTTTAGAATAAACGACGATAATATACACAATTTTGCATATATAAAATGACTGACAATAACTATAGCAATGGTGAGAAAAAGTTGGAAACTTGACTGAAAAACGATAACAACTATCTTGTGCAGCTACAAAAAAAAGAATGTCTTTAAAGACGTGGATAGAAATGTAATCAATAAGGGTAATATAATAAAAACTATAGTTATATATAGTTACATATAATACATTATTCTTTGATTTTGGTAGACAAAATCCATGATTGAGCAACTCCCAAATATGAAATATCTGAAATATCTGATGGGAGAAAAAAGGTCTAGCATAAACAGATCATAATCGCCGTTGTGTAGATGGTTATATTTTCCAGTGTGATAAAAATGTGAGGCAACTAAATGAAGATATTCAGGTTTTATAACTAAGTATAACTTTAATTCTCAGTAATTCTCAGTAACATAACAATAACTACTTTAAAAATAACTAAAGCGATGTATTGCATAGTAAAGTGATATCATTCTTTGCATACTTCATAAACAACATTTTTCCATGTTACCCTCAGGAGTGGAAGATATGGCGTAGATGTAGTGACATTTTGTATTCTTCTAGAACTTTCAGCTTCAGAAAACTTGCCATTCTATATAACTCTAATTTGCATGTTTCAACTATTTGTTGTCTAATTGTATATGTCTTTGTACCAAAAATTCGTTTAATCAATAACTCTGCGGGTCCAACTTTATCACACCATGACGCAATATTTTATAAATTGCAACCTCACATTTGTATTTCACTCAGACACACTTTGTGTGAAGATGATTGCTTGATGCCCGCTTACACGATAGTTGTGTCAATATAGTTAATAATTTGTCGGCCAGAGAAATGGGCTTTCCGAAAAAGCACAATATAAAAAACTTCTAATGGAAGGACCTCTGCCAATGTTCCAGCTTGACCAAAGCATAGTACAAGCAACTCAAAATGGTAGCGATTCTGAACATCACTTATATAATCATCTAGCTGGCTTTTGAAGACAGAAGTGTGCATTATGATATGTATTATGCTACCTACAATCTATAAAACATCACTGAAGATATCAAGGTAAGGCGCAAATGTTACCGATGAGTAAAACTTGGAGTGGACTGTGGCGTGGAGTTAGGAAAACCAGCGTATTCTTGGATACTGACACGCCATGTAATAATTCAAATTCCAACTTCACAGCCTATAATGTAAACGTATATGTAGGAAACCAAGGGATTATTGTGACTTTTGCCGTTGCAAAACATGATGCATATCTTCCGAATCATAATCAATGCGTTGCTTTAACCGCTTTATCGTAGACGTAAATATATTGAACTATATAGCATATATATATATATATATATATATATATATATATATATATATATATATATATATATATATATATATATAGGAAAGAGCCATTAAAATCAAACCAAATCTACAACCAATTTCCTTGGTTATGATCCACGTAAATTCGATATAATCGAAGCATTTCGAATCAGAAGATGAAATTTACAATGAATGTGTGAGTTCCCTTATCCTGGTATATATCATACTAATATCATATAGAGCGAACTAACATTGCTACTTTGAGGAATCTGCATCTCTTCTTTGAGTATTTTATATGAACTTAATGATAATCAGTGCTGATCATTTCCACGTACAAAGTGATCATTATTAATTTGATTTGTGTGTTGCTGATATATTTCATATGTTGGAGTGTATGCGTGAGAGAGATGAGATAGAGGGAGAGACAATCCAGTACAAGTTGCTGGATTAAATCGCTAAAACATATTCTATTGCACAAAATTCAACAGAACAGTTTAGAAACCGTGGGTTGGTAAAAGGTTGTAACACGGCACAAATTGTATCCAGCAAATCCGCAATAACAAAATGTAAAACAATCTAGTTTGTTTGTACTTGCTGTCATTAAACGACAGAGCATCACGAATTTTAATAAAAGTATTTCGCATAAAGTCATAAGGGCTTCAACACAGCTAATTCATAGTTAATTCTTAAAATTGTTTTTCCTTTCAATACATAGGTACGAATAAATACAATTGAGACCAATTCAATATCTACGTCTTTGCCGACATACGCATAAATAACAGTCTTGACATAATTGCACAATTCAGTAGTATATAAAATTCACGGTTTGCACGTATTTATTGATAACAGCCCCTTTTACATGCTACATCCTTTCTATGTCATAATTGATAAAATTAAACCAGAAAAGGCAGAAATTCATTTTTAGTTCCCTCACACCCCCCCCCGATGAAAACAAGAAAAATAACACGGCACACTTGGCAAGATAAAAAGTTGCATTTGTTAAATAATTATTTGTCATTATATTATATAATTTATCTTATTACAAATTCATCAATGAATTGACACTTTAGAGGGGAAATAAAGTCGAGTCTTTGAATATCTTATCAAAACATACTACACTATAAAGTCATTATATGGTTCTAAACAAGCTCTGTACATTTTCTGTCCGTCTCTTTCTCTTTATATATCCCAATTAGTCCTTATCTAAACTTAAATTGTCTTAATATTCCCGACATACGCCAGTTGCATTTTCCTGCTATGCATATTCTATTTTTACTTATCAGATGTGCATACTAAGAATGTATGTATTGTTCTATTTTGTTTGAAGAGTTGTTTTGGCACACACATTATATTTGGAACGTTTCTTGATTATAATCACAACACTTTGTAGACTTGATTCAAAACTACATATTTCCAGTATACCGTTGCATAATCACTATGACTCTACACCTTATTTAACTCTCTCTCTCCCCTAGAACTACATTTGAAGATGTATTGCTAAAATGTTTTCAAGCTTTATTGATTATACCATGGCACATTTACTCTAATTACTTGATTCATGTAACTGTTTCTATCTCTAGTCTTCTTCTTTAATTTTCGAATACGCGCATGATAAGCACATTTTGTGTACTGTATGCAATAAAATTAAGGATACTTTCAAGTCCAACGATGATTCTAAAAAAAAGTATCAATATATGTGGTCATTGTTCCCTTGTTCGGTTAATTTCTTTCTGTCCTTCTTATATCTCACTCAGTGTGTGCATACTTTAACTAGTTGTAACTCCTGATAGATAAAATCTTCACCAGTAGCATAACGTAAATATATACAGACGTCTGATACGTGAAGCCACACTTTCTAAATATCCCTTTATATAAATTTGTTATAAATTAAAAATAGTTACTGGTTCAAAACTAATGTCATATCAAGTTTGTCTCTACTTTTCTTATCAGATATATATTCTACCAGGACATATTTTGCATCCCAGTTACCTTAATCACCTTGTTACCTTGGGTATGATCTTTTATAGAAACAATTCATGTATAGCACTTAATATAATCTGTTTTTATATGTTGTATAATAATGGTCCAGTCTGAATGCTTTCAATCGTGTTCACACCGTTCATTGGAAAACAAGCAATCTCATTGACGAGTTGTTTAAAATGATTCAGCCCTGTTGAGACTGAATTATATTATGCATATTTCGCATTGTATGATATGAACAAGGTCATGTAATCTCTAACGCTTCTTGAGCAAACTGGCCAAAAGAGGGAAGCTTATAAATAACAAATTTACATTGTTTTCGTATTTAATAAAAAGCTCGATTTGATGGGAACATCATAAAGATGTCATCATTACTTCTTTTAGATCTATGCAGTGTTAAAGTAGATAGAACGTTGGTTGTTTGTTGGTGATGGTGATAAATGGTAGACACAATAGAATCTTGCATAAAATTGAATTAGTTTTCCCAAAGGAAAAAAATTCAACCATATATGTGATATCCATTTTGAATGCTGATACAATATAACTTGTAAATTCGCAGATTCAGTTTAGTTGGACATACATAGATTCTAAAACTTCTTTAAAGTTCGCTTCGTCTAGTTTAATATGGTTTGAAGACATGAATACAACATGTGTGTGAGGAAATAACTAAAACGTGCATAAGACATCAAAAGATATAATCAGATTATGTTTGTGCATATATTGATTTCATACAGAATTTTTATTTATTCCGTGTTTTGTCTATAATATGTATAGCATATATTCTTACACATACAACATGCAATATTCACAACAACTGTACAGTAAATTATATAATAATAATAATAATAATAATAATAGTAATAATGACTTTGTATAGCGCCTAATCCTTAGAAGCTCTAAGCGCTTGACAACATTCGACAACACCTATACCATATATAATGATATGATTACAAAAGACAAACACCATGAAATTAGAAAACATAATAAACATGTTGAAAATATTTAAGGTAGGAAACATTATTAGGTCTTTAAGTTTGTTCTTGCAGTCGAAATAAGTAAGTTTTAAGAACACTCTTGAATGGGATCACTGTGTCTTTGTGTGTATGTTCAGTTTACAATTCATTCCACGTTGCTGGGCCCTGGTACGCAAAAGAATTTGTCCATATATCGATTTGGTTATAGTTTTATAGCTAGATGACGCTGTTCTTTCCTCTGTGTCTAAAACAGAGTTGATATATCAGTGCACTTTGTTTCAAAGTAAGTATCAGTAAAACTAAATTGTTGAGTTTGTAAAGACAGCAACGTAAACCACATCAAATATATTTTCAAAATACATCATATGAGGCTGTCACATAGTTTACATGTTAAAAAAATTAAATTTGGCTTAAGTGTTAATATGTATCCATCTCATAACATTTTGCCAGATCCTATATCAATGTCATTACCGGGATGATAATCTTTAATAAAAATGTTAGCTCGATATCAAAAGTGGTTAGCTATTCGACACTCTCCTCAGATCGAACGTAAAGCTTACGTTATTCCAACGAAAACTATTTGGAATTAAATCTTAATAAATTTTGCGTAATATATATCGGGTGCCAGAAAATCTGCAAAGATTATAAACATGAAATCTTAATGAGCAAATGCTGGTGGGCATTATTGGATTAGAAAAAACACTGTTCATGTGCATTATATCATTTCGCAGGCATGACGTTGCAAATGAAATTAGATTTAATTGGAAAACGTCAGACTTTTATGGTGTGGACTAATTTGCTTGAGTTATGATACTCCAATGAGCTAACGCACTGGGTATGACTAATGAATGCGACCAGCACGTTAGAATAGCAATATCAACTTAATTTCGGAATAAACTGTTACGTGGAATGATAGGGGTTCCATAAAATAAGTACGAATTGATTTGTGAAATTAATACATATATAATACAAATTGTGAAACACAAAAACACAAACATAATGTGTTGCATTTATTTTAGAAAGGAAAAGGTATTCATCAAAGGAATACTTAGGAGAGAAAAATAGCAAGAGATAGTCAAAAAAGACAGTTTGTTGAGCAACATACAATTGCCTTTTTATTGTAACATGGTTTTGACACTGAATACTATTACTCAGATAGTCCGAATTTAATCGCATTAATGTTGTGATATGTTTGACTCCGAGTACTATTACAAAGAGTATCCTAATCTAAGCACATTACACTGATGAGACTTTTGAGACTGTGCATTACAAATGTTGGAATTTCACTGGTTATAATTCTAACTGAAATCTCTGGCTCCAATATGCTGTCTCCGACATTAAAAACAAACATGGGAACGTTTGAAGAGTAGTTGGATCGGAGAAAGGCAATATATTGGCTTAATTCATTTATGTCACACGTAGATACAATACAATGTTTCAACTCCATATGTATTCAATCTGTATTGAAATGATTCAGTATATACTTTTCACACTGTATCAAATCTATATTCATTGCATATCCCCATTGTATAACAGTTTAACCTGGAATTATTTTAATCCCGAAAAGCTTATCATACTATTCGTGCTATAACATATATTTGTTTCGTTTTGACGACTCTTAATTAGTGTAAGAGAAACTTACACCATGAGGCCAACTCCATGATAGTTTACTATAAACTTCAATGGAAATTTATGATGTGAAAGCTTTGTTATTCGCCATACTTTCAAAGTTAATATTAATCCACTTAACATTAGTCGATAAAGCTGTAAATTTAAAAACTATTAGTACATATGCTTATATTCAATATTAGGGGAAAGCTTTAGTAACTATGGAGCTTGGAGTGATAGAGTCTGATAATGTATGCTTCACCAATGTGGATACAGTGTGCGTATCATTCTTTAAACTTTGGACACATCAGAGACATGTAAATACACGCTTTCATTAGAGCGCTTTACCTGCAAATACTGGGTCACTTTATCAGATAATTTAGCCGTGAGTCACATTGCAACTTATCTTTTCGAACCTCAACTTTATCGATTAGGTCCCAACGCTGAGTACCATGTCGCCCAATGAAAACCACGAACACTCATGTACATGCTATCGGAACTTGATCAATTCCTTTGAAAGATGCATTTTCAGCAAATCCTTGAAGACATGTCTCCATACACAAGTACAGTTTCGAATCTGGTTTTCCTCTCGTATGCCAGCTTGTTTTCGGAAACCCAGGATCATGAATTATAGCTCCCTTCAGAGAGAAGACGAAGTTAATTAGAACAAACACGTGTTTTATATCATTGCAGGAGTAAGAAGGCAAGATTTTCCAAGTTAGTGCAAGCAACGTAGAGTAAAACATGGGGGTCGGGAGGTAAACTCAACAATGATATTATCTTAGAACACGACCTCTGAAACGGACTAAAAAGAGAGATTTTGGTATGGAAATTTCAAAATGGAGGTAAAACCATGTTTTTTTCTATAAAAAATATTGTTTATCAGCAGCAAGAACAGAATTATCATTATGTTGACAGTAATATCTGTAAAACATTGTTTATTCGTCCATATAAAAGTTATCGCCGCCATAGTAACAAATATTACAGAACGCAGTATTATCTACGGTAGTATGTACATGTATTATGGACACTAATCTTGGACGGAAGTTGTTGCGAGTTACATCGTCCTCTCTTTTGTTATCGGGGCTTTTGTACTTATGTAAATCTATGGCTTTGTCTCAGATACAAGGTCATTCATTGACAAAAACTTCATAATTAAAAATAGAACACTTATCATAATATAGATCAGTTTTAAATAAGAAACTTCGATTCCGATTTTGCAAAATAAAACGTTTTTTATTTAAATTTAAATTATACATGCTATCAAATGTTCTTCTATATTAAAACATTTTATAACGTTTGATCTATAATCTGTAGCTGACAAAATCCACACGAGGAACAATCTAGACAGATATATAAAGTTGCCAGCAAAATACTGATATGTCGCAACCATATGGGAATACATTTTAATGTTCGAAATATTACGTATATAAAAAGGTAGTAGCTAGTCAAATCAACCTAATCCTTTGAATATTATGTATTATGAGATATCAGAGCCGACATTGCATAATATATCTTAGCAAGACATACAGAGTACTTAACAACATTCGTTAGCAATAATAGTTACATAAATTTTCCGGCTAAACCGTCTAATGAAATAAATCAGACAAACAAGGGTCATTTGTAATAGAAGCTAATAAAATATTAGGAAAGATTTGTGCAGATAATATTGTAGTAGTATCATGTCGTAATTTGCAAACAGATAGTTGATATTAAAATACGTTGAACCCAAATAAATATTGATTTCAGTCTCCTTAGATGATTAGTAAGTAATCGATTTATAATATTTTTGTATAATGTTGTTATTGCACAGTTTATAGAACAACATTGTTTACAATCTGACATACTTGTATGGTCCATGGTTCTCGTCATAGGCAATTATTGTTTGAAAGAAAGACGTTTTGAAACCTCGCAGCCTGGGTCAGGTAACCATTAATCGATATCATCATGTAATTCTTGTGACAATCTTTCACCTTGATAATTAAATCAAGGAATTTTCATGTGTGTCTTCTAGAGTACGGAAATTTGTTGTTTTGTTATTTTATATATAAAAGAAAAATAAATTCTCATATAAGTATTGTGTTCCTGATGCATAATGTCGGATCTATCGCCGGTAATACAATATTTACACGCTATGAATTTAACAGAACCAATGGCCCTCACATATTCAATTATTGCAAATACACTGTTTTATGTACCCTGCGTCGTATTTAATGTATTTCATGTTTGTGTTTTCTCTTCCATAATTCTAACATATGATACAGTTGTTGTTGCATGTTGTCCTGGTCCATCTTGTGCTTGTATGTTTGTTTTCGTCTTTGTATTTAGTGCAGTTGTCACACCTAATACGTCCAGTAAACTTTACTCCATGCTAAAACATCTGATGTTCAAAATAGGATCATTCTGCATAAAATAAAAATTGTAGAAAAAAAAAAACATAAGTAAGCACAAACTATAAATCAGAATGGAATTTAAATGATAATAGTTTAATGTTATTTAACGGGGATCATGTAATTTTTACATTGCAACTGATGCTTTATTATCCGCACAAGAAAATAATCTGGTTGGTTGTTTTTTTTTTAAATTGGATATTATATCGAAAATAATCCACAGAAGAAAACAAACTGAGTTCAGTAATTTAATAGCTGCTTAATGTTTACTATAATATTTTAAATTGCATATTCTATCGAATATTGCTTAATGTGGAAAAAGTCGTAACTGTAATATTACTATACTTTTATATTTTGTTTTTGCTATTACTTCTTGTGAAAAACGTATCTACTGTAATCTGCTTAAATTCCAATACGCTATGTATTCGGTGTCAGCAGCATCATGCTTTTAATTTGCATAAATATTGATATTCTATGCAACACTACTCAAACACGTGTCGATACAAAAGGAATGTATCATGCCGAGCAATATGTTGTTTTTACTATCTTTACTATTTTTCTATCTAATATTCATTTATTCAATACCTTTTATTTTATATAATAAATGCGACAGATCATGTTTGTGTTTTAGCGTATTACATATTGTATTATTTATGTATTTTGTTTACATGTCGATTATTCAATTAGTGTTCTGGTTTTCTGCTTGGTTGTTTGTTTTTTTTTTTAAATTGGATATTCTATCGAATATAATCCACAGAAGAAATTAATCTGAGTTCAGTAATTTAACAGCTACTTAATGTCTACTACAATGTTTTAAATTGGATATTCTATCGAATATTGCTTAATGTCAAAAGCGTCCTAACTGTAATATTATTACACTTGAATATTTCGTGTACTATTACTCCTCGTCAAAAGCATCTCTACTGCAATCTGTTTAAATTTCAACACACTATATACCCTGTGTCCAAAACATAATTATAACTTGCATACATATTGATATTATATGTGATGCTAATCAGTGTCAAAAGCATGTTACTATAAAAAAATCAATTGTATGGTGCTGAGCACTCTGTCTTATTTACTTTTAATTTTTTTAGCTATTTTTCTCATCTAAGTCTTCCTTCCCTCAAGACCTTTTACTTTTTATAATAAATGCAACAGGTCGTGTTTGTTTTTAAGCGTGGTACATATTGTATTGTTTATTTATTATATTCACATATCAATTTTTAAGTATTGTTCTGCTTTTCTAGATAGATGTTTTTGGTACGCACATTATCTTTGACCAATACATCTTGTTTAAAATATTTGCTGCCATTTTGTAAACACGAGATACTGATATATATCTACTGCATACCATGGTACACTCACTGTATGGTGTAATGAACTTAAGTAATTTCGTTTAGCTCTCCGTTTTTCTTCAGATTTAAAACGGCATCTTTTTGTGTTTTGTGAGCTTATTAAATTTGCATGATATTTGGGGCAACAACACTGAGGTTTACAAAGGCCTACGAAGATGTTAAGAGAAAATGATATTATATATGGACCTTCCTCTCTCTCTCTCTCTCTCTCTCTCTCTCTCTCAGTAATCTCGCATACTTTGGATAATTGGAGCTCCTGATATATAAAGATTAAAGGAGTATATTGCCTCAAAGTAGAGATTTTCATGAATGAAATCTAAATTGATTATCTGATCTCTTTCTATCTCTCTCTTTCTCTCTCTCTCTCTCTCTTTCTCTGTCTCTGTCTCTCTCTCTCTCTGTCTCTCTCTGTTTCTCTCTCTATATTTGACTATCGTTGTTTCTCGATCTCTCAGTCATCTCGCATATTTTGGATAATTGGAGCTCCTGATATATAGAGATTAAAAGATTATATTGCCTCATAGTAGAGATTTTTAAGAATGAAATCTAAATTGAGTATCTTATCTCTCTCTCTCTCTCTCTCTCTCTCTCTCTCTCTCTCTGGTCCTGCTGCTACTGTCTGATTTTAAAGTAGATAATGCACACTGGATGAGTTTAATATTGTTGAATGCCATGGAAATTGTGAATATCTCCAATTCATGCGTTTCGTCTGTTATTTTCACCAGTTATTTTCCTTAAATGCGAATTGTGTTTGTTGAATAAGGATAAGCATAATGGTCTGATAACATATATGTGCAACAAAACGCTGGCCATTATTCAAGTATTCACTGGTACACCCTTTACGCTAATCGGATTATATATATCTTTCTTTATTCTGCTTGTCTCTAACTTTTCATATCTCGTTTGCACAAACACACAGAAAGAACATAAATCTCATTTTGTATCAGCGTCTCATCATATGTTTGAATGGATGTCATACTGAACTAGCATGAACCTCTTCACTTTATTGGTAGACTCTCCAAATTTTATTTGACAACTCATGTGCAAGGCCTGCTAACAAAATTACACTAATTCAAGCTAAAACATTATATTTCACTTTTATATCTCTCGTTTTTCCCGACAACTAATTGACTTTTCTATGTAGACATTGCATCTAGAATTGCTGGCGCTTTGTTTGGAATCTGATTAATAAGATAGTGCCTAGAGGCCAGAAATTAGCAAGTCCCTAATGATTTGATTTGCTGAGTGTCTTTGATCAAGGTGTCAAACAGTACGTTATGTTCTTTTAATTAAGTACTATGAATTTCTTTTCCGTGTTAATGACATCTATGGGATGAGGGCTATAAAACAGACACCGCAACTCGGCTTTCCACTAGGTTTCAATATTTGTCGATTTCGTAAATGCTATGATCCACGTGTGTACAGTCTGAGATAGACAGTTTTGTGGTTTCTGATTCTTGTCATGGGCAGCTATTGTGCAAAACAAAGTTGTTTTGAAAACATCCGAGTTTGTTTGAGGTGAACAGTGATCGATATAATCCTTTAATCTTTGTCATCTTTCACGTTCATAATTAAATTATAGCAATTCGCATGGGGCTCTTCTAGAGTACAGAAGTTGGTTGTTTTATTTTTTTAAAATCAAAAAGGAAAACTAAAGTTCGTGTTTGCGTTTTCTCTTCCATAACTATAACATCTGATACAGTTGTTGATGCATGTTGCCCAGATACTAATTTTATTTGTATGTTTTCTCAGGTTGTATTTAGTGCAGTTATCGCACTTAATATGATCAGTGAACTTTATTCCATGCTAAAACGTCTAATGTTTAAAATGAGACCATTCTGCAGTAAATACAAATTGTAGAAACAAACATATCATAAGTAAACACAAACTACAGATTAGACTCGAATTTAAATGATAATAGTTTAATGTTATTCAACTGGGATCATGTACATTGTCTTACATGGCAACTTACAGTTTATTACGCGCAGAAGAACATATTTTGGCATCTGTAGCTTCATAAATCCTTAATGTTTACTATACTGTCCTTAAATTGGATACTCTATCTAATATTGCTCGTTGTGAAAAACATCGCAACTCTAATATCATTAAATATGTATATTCCGTGTACTATTACTCCTTGTCAAAGTCATCTCTACTGTAATTTACTTAAATCCCAACACTCTATGTGCTCAGTGTCAAAAGCATCATGATTTCAATTTGCATAAATATTGATATTCTATGTAACAATGCTCAAAAACGAGTCAATACAAAAGTAATTATATCATGCTAAGCAAACTGGTTATTTTTACTATCTTTTACTATTTTCTATCCTAAACATTCATTCATTCAATGCCTTTTTTATTATAAATGCGACAGATCATGTTTCTATTTTAGTGTTGTACATATTGTATTAGTTGTGAATTGTATTTACCTATCGATTATTGAAATAGTGTTCTGGTTTTGTGGTTAGCTGTTCTTGGGACATACATTATCTTTGACTAATCTTTCTTGTTTAAAATACCGGCGCCATTTTGAAAACACTATATGCTGATATAAATCTACCGTATACCATGGCATACTCACTGTATGGTAAAATGAACTTTCGTGATTTCGTTTAGCTCTCTCTTTCTCTCTCCAGATTTGAAACTGCAATTTTTTTGAGCTAGATATATATGAAGGATATTTAGGACAACAACATTAACGTTTTGTTATGTCCAGTGAAGATCCTGCAAGAAAATACTATTTTTTTTGTCTTTGTTTTCTCTCTCTCTCTCTCTCTCTCTCAAGAAAATACCAATAGGTATTGTCTTTGTTCTCTCTCTCTCTCTGTGTCTCTCTCTCTCTCTCTCTCTCTCTCTCTCTCTGTCTCTCTCTCTCTCTCTCTTAGCCTATCGTTGCTTCTCTCACTCTCAGTCATCATATGCATTGGATAATTGGAACTCCTGATGTATAAAGCCCTCACCAGTCTCAGTGCATGTGCGTACATGTTTGTATATGTGGATCCTTACATTGACACTGACTTTAACGCTAAAGAAATACAATACTATGTGGACAATAGGCTGACAGCATGCAGTATCTTTATGTATTATGCTTATGGTTGTTATCGAAGCAGTTATTCAGGCGTAAACAGCCCCAAAGCAAAACTTTTCATGACTGAAAACTAAATTGATTATCTTCTCTCTCTCTCTCTGCCTCATGATGATAATGTTTGATTTTTAAATAGATAATGCAGTCTGGAGGAGTTGACTATTGTTGAATGCCATGAAGATTGTTGATATGTCCAATTCATGCGTTTCGACTGTCGCTTTCACCACGTTATTTCCTTGAAATGCGAACTATGTTCGTTGAATGCGGATAACTGTAATAATATGATGCCATAACAATAACAATAACAATATCTGTCTAAAAGATATACTGAAAGAAAATCAAAATTCTTCTGGTCCAAATCATTTAATTGTACGTCAGTTATGTAGCTGATTTCGACACTGATAATATTCTCCCACAACAAGGTTGTTATGGCCCGATAAAAATAAAGTTGCGAAAAATGAATAGAATGAGGTGTAACATAACAAACTGGTTTAGAACAAGAATTATAATAGTTATTTTGCTGGGGTCTATGTACTAAGCTTGTCCCGGCAATTCGCACATTATCCCACGCAGAAAATAGAGAAAGAAATCAAACACAAACAGTAATCACTCAGTGTATGCATTTTGTGTATATTTACATGCCACGACACCAGAAACTCAGCGTATCAAGCAACTCGACTTGTCTTTGTTTAGCATTGTCACCCTTTTAAAAATACTAACTAAACATTTTCGAAGAATTTTTAGGACTTAATAATGCTTGTCTAAGACGTTATATTGAAAGTAAATTAAGATTCTTCGGATCAAAAACATTTAATTATACGTGATTTAGGTAGCAGATATCGACGGTAAGCATGTTCTCATTAATCAAGTATGTAAAGGTCCGATAAAGTCGCGAAAAAAGAATAAAACGAATCAGAACATAGCAATCTGCATAATTTTCTAGCTTAAGTAATTAAGGTATTCTTTGAGTTTTGCAAACCTTGTTTCTTTTCCTGCTTTTTATTACTTAGTTTAAGACCAGTGAATGGCATCCGTGTATATAATGTATTATGTACTCTTCCATGATGAGCCTTCTGGAAGACCAAAACCAGACCCGATTACATAAATTACACTAGATTACGCCATGGGATGAAAAGTAGTATATAGGATCAGTACCTGTGTACAGTTATCTGAAGATCAGTTTCAACAATGCAGGAAGATTATAAGTAGATATTCAGCTTTGTTTATGATAGGTCATAATGAGTTAACAAAACTTCAAACAAAATTAAGTATCTCAGTCATAATGACAATTGATGAATGTGTAATACATTTTAGTGAACGGTAGACAATCAGCGAGGAAGTAACTATACTGCAGGACATGGTTGTAATTGAACACGCAAACTTTTCGGATTCACCGTCAACCTGTGATGTTATTGAATGTGTGTATATGTGTGTGTTTGTGATTTGGATTTTTAACGTAGCTTTTACAATTTTCCAGTCATATCACTACGATGTCTGAAGTGTGACAGTTTATAGTGATGAGTATCACTGAGGCATCAGGCCGTAAACATTTAACATCATGTCCCATCCTGTCACATTATCCTGACACCAGGTCGACCAGTCCTAGCATCACCCTCTTAATGCTCAGCACCACGAGAGGCAGCTGATAGTACTAATTTTATAAGTCTTAGGTATGACTTTTTCGGGCTTTGAAACCAACAAACTCAGCATCCGAGGTGGACGCATAGACCATTTAGGCCACCAGAACGGTGTGGTCTTAGTGAAAAAAAGAAAGGTGGATCAAACTGTATATAGTATGCAAAATAACTGTTTTTGATGCCAAACAGATGCCAAAAATAGAGGGATTGTTTTCAAAATTGGCAACGCATCAATATTTCGAAACTAGATTACACTGAATAATATTGACAGGTGCCCATCGCAGATGATGCCACACAAAATGTAATATTCACAACTTAGTTACGTTGACGATATATTTGTGTATGAGCATTGCCAGGAAAATCAGTGTACAGCTTTAGTACACTTTTTCGACAAACTCTACAAGGTCAATATCAAAGTGATGAAAACCATGTACAATCTAGTATGGAATGTTTTGACCATCTGTTAAGTCGATCGGGGTAATTGCAATCCAACCGTCACAAACAGAAGCGATCAGAGACGATTCAAGATCAGAACAAAGAAACAGATTCCATTGCGCCTTTGGTTAGTCGGGTTGTGTATGAATTTCGTATCAAATTTTGCCTCTCCTGATTGTCCCTTGACGGACTTGGCTAGACCAGGGCAAGCCAATAAATTTGGATTCACGCCAGTAGTGACATTGTAACGCTCTTAACGGATAATTGCTCAGAGCACGAACCCTAAATTTGCCAGAGTCTCCGACACGACAGATTTGCCATAGGACCACTAGGGTAAAAGTACCAGACACTAATGCAAGTACGCAATTGCTCTCTCAGGAGCAAAAGCGATCCCCACATCTGAAAATACTCGACGAGGAAGTGTGAGGCCACGCAACAATAGTATCGTACCAGTGATCTGCATCATTTTTATTTACGGATTAAAAACAAGAATATCCATATATGATACTACGTTCGACATCAACAAAAGATACATTGTACGATGCTGCAAACGAGAACAGAATACATAGAGAGCAAGTGGAATCATATATAGATTTAGATTTGTGATTGACGCCAATGTGATAGGTGGTTAATTAGAATATCATGAGCTCGTCATGGCCACAGCAAGAGCAACTCCAAGACAACCCTGTCACGATCGCAATTTATAAATAGCGTAAGTTCCTCTGTATAGTTACACTTTGTATTCATGGACAATACATTATTTGTTGAATTTTACAAAGCTTGTTGCTTCTCACTTTTTTGTATTACAAGTTTTAACACCATAGAGTCATTATATATATATATATATATATATATATATATATATATATATATATATATATATATATATATATATATATATATATATATATATATATAGACATATACATATACCCATGTTCACACACTTGAGCTAAGGTTGTTGATCAAGATATAAAACAGACATAGGGTCTGAATGTGTCACAACATCATGCACTACATTTTTTGCGCTGGTTCCTTTATCCATGAATAAATGTAACCAGTGATTTGAAGAAAAAATTAATTTCAACAATCAGCTTTTAAGGTAGAATATATGCTATTCAATTGAAAATAACAGTATGTATAGACAAATAATAAAAAAGGAGGGTATATGCGTTCATCGATTTATTTTTAACTAATTAAATAAGATATTAACCGTGGGTACACTTCCTGAAAAAAAATCGCTTCAAGCGAATCCAACTTAATAGGGAAAACAAATACCTCTCTCGTTGCCAATATTTACTAAATGTATCCAAGTATGGCACTGATCACCATTGCCGCACAAAATGTGGAATAACATGTTCATATCAACCATCTTATTTCAATATTATTTTTACAGGTACAATGTTTAGCAGCATTCATGTTAATAGAAAACTGAAATGTTGATACTACAGTTTTATTGTTGTAAAGATATCCATAATCCACAATAATTGCAACTGTTAAGTTTAACCAACTGAATATTATCATGAATATCACATATGATATGAACTCCTTGTATATGAGCACCTTGAAAATCCTAAACGAACCCCATCACTCCTATCAAATGTAATAATGCACTGTTTCGAAAACATTGTTAGCAATTTCAGTTTTTATTCTTTGTTACCAATAAAAGGCTCAGAATTTACAAGATAAATTGGCAGTTTTAGTCGAGAATTTAAATATATACATGTTTGCAGGAGATTGAAATACAAAGATTTCTTTATTTTCTGTCTCAAGGCTATTAAGATATAAATGTATTGATATATTTGAGCATGGATAACTTATGGGATAAATGGCTGGAGTGGATGTCTTGATGTACCAAAATATCACTTTAATATACATGTGTGTGTGTGTGTTCATATGGCTATTTTAGATCTTTAATTATCTTAATTGTAATATTTTACCATCCCTAAAATGTATTAGGGTGATACTTTAGTTTTATTAGAGATAGTAATAGCATGTGTTTCGTTTGTAAGGACATACAATAACATTCAGAATCAAATAACAAAAGCACGGGTATTGAAAATATAAATGATGGAACGCATTGGAACACTATGTATAAGCATAAATTCCCATTGCAAGACCTTTATTTCTTTCGGCTAGCGATATGCAATATGAATGCGATACCTTTAATGTTTACGGTATATATGTTGGTAAATTCGTTACATACACAGCCAATAGATCCAGAAGTTACAGTTCAGCTACAGTTTATTAGTCAATATAAATAACTGTATACGTGCTTAACTCCAGCATGGGAAAGATCACTATGTCACGTACAAAAATATATCACTCTCTTAACAGTGCACGCGAAATGCACGAGAACATTTTGAGAATTATAATATTTGATACAAAAATCAGTTAAATTGAACCCTAGTAGAAGGCGGAGCATATGTGATTTCAGAATAATTAACAAACTGAAGATACAAGAATCATAGCAAAAATATACGCATTTACAATATTTTATGAACAATAATGTACTGGTATGTTGATTAAAAAAACATTAGTTAAAAAATAAAACAAATACAAACAGAACAAGTGTTTCTAATAAGTTGAGCAAAATTCAAACGGTATAAGTGTTTAGAAAAATGCAAATATGGCTATAACATGCATGGGAAGCAAAAGTGAAGAATATGTTATGGTTCCTAAGTCAGGAGAGAATATAACTTCAAAAAAGAAATCATATCATTCACTTCGAGTCAAACTTGAAAAGTTAAATGTGATAGTCGGAATATTTCGCAGGCAAGCAATTGCTTCCCCTGCAATTTGCGTTTTAGTTGCAAGACTTTGCCCTCCAGTTGCAGGTACAGTTACAGGTTGTATTATTACCCTAAATTGCATAGGGTTTGGTGTAACTTTATTTGGTTTGGCTGCAAAGGTTGTAAAGGACAATCTACTATAAAACGTCAGGAAGAAGCTGATGCAATATACACAGAATACAACCAATTTTTGCAGGTGTAGTAGTATCGAAAAGTGGAGTTTAGATTCAAACTACGGATCTAGGTACGCGCCTTCTATAACTTATGACTTTTTCTCCACAAACATACACTAATGAATCAGCTCGACGATGGTATAGGTGAGGTAAAGTCGTGCTCGACGATTGCATTTCAGGTCCTCGTGAGGGAAAAACACAGTGGCGCCTGGGTTTTCAAACCGTTTACTTGATTGGGACGCCTACATAGGTCACATCCCAGGATGGCTCTGCTCCGCTGGCAACTATTCCTATTTGCCCACATAACAGTCAGACACTTTATAATTCCACTAACAGAATATCAAACTCCGTTGTGTTAAAAATGTTATCTTAAATAGCCACCGACTTCACTAATGGTGCTGACACTAATTTGTAACGCTGCTAGATGTTTTCATAATATACTGTTACAAGCCAAGGGTCTTTACTTGTCAATAACCTGGCGCGATTCTCTCTAGAAGTCATAAGTTTATCCCAACTTTCCAAAGACTTCCATACAACTTAGAAAGCATGATGTGTCCATTCTATATCTAAATTGTACTCTAATCAACGCAAAATCACATATCCCACAACCTGCCAAATATCCACCAACCGCCCGCACGGCCTCTTTTCGTTAGGTTTCCGTACCGCCTGCAGTTCTCGCCGTAGAAACTATGCAAGTGTCCCTTAACACAAGGAACTATTTCAACTACGCCAATTGAGGCCAGTCAAACTATGGTTTCAATGCACTTTCCCACTGTATAACTGCACTACATTTGCCACCATGGCGACATAAACGGTATCTGCCGAGACCCTTCTTTTTGATTCCATTGTGTAATATACCGGTTTCCTACCGTAAATACTGCCATTGCAGTCACGCCACCAATGTACATCACTAGTTTTTAGTATGGACTTTGTTATTACATGGACACTCATTCGGTTTGAACCTGAATTCACTACTAGTGAACTTTGGCGTCATGGAAACTCGCTAACACTTTACTCCGTGACGTTTGCTCCAAGTAATTGGCTAATTATTTCAGGCAAAGGAATATAAATTGCACCGAATTCAAATAATCAGACAAGTAATCACAAAAATCTAAGAATTCCTTAAAACGGGGCGCTATGACCATCTGCGCATACTCCAAATTTATTACAATACATTATTCGCGAATGCAGCATGTATTTCAGTTATTTTACCAGAGCAGACAGCCTAAAAGGTTAATACGTGCATGATCCGAAAAGCAATTGCGACTAGCATGCCTTCAACTGTTACTGTCGCTGTAGCAAGTAAACAAGTTAACATATACTAAGTTACACTTGCATTTATAATTTGCGAGTGTTAACGGTTACCTTGGAATTGATGTCCTCCTCGATTGTTTTTTTTTTTTTGCACGATTATAGTCATGAGGGTCAGTCTCACTTATTATATCAATATTCTTTTAGATTTCCTAAGAACAACGTAAATGCCGCCCCTGCGTGGTGTTGTTAACGATCGTTCTCGCTTTGTGGCTAAGAACTGCTAAACGGTCGAATGCGTCTTTGGTGAACAGTAGTCTGGATTTTGTTTCGCCAGTCGAGTTAATGTTTTTGATTTTATATAACTGACTTGAAATTTAATCGCAGTTTCTTTCTTGGAATATAAAGAATTTTCTGCTAAATGCGGTCCTCTTTCTGTCGACGTTGTCGTCTGTGTTTTACAAAGCATTTGATACAGATAAAACACGGTTCAGTGTCTCAAGAAATAAGGCAGCTCTTCTTGGATGCTTCTATGCACACAAATTTAAAAAATGTCATGTAGCACCAGGGTTCATATTCTAGGGAAAGGCACCACACGGGAGTCTCAACTTAGGCTTGCTTTCCAATTTTAAGCACAGTATATACAATTTCCATTGAAATAGTTATTTCCTTACCGAAAATAAAAGATATAAAGTAATTGACTAGGCTGTACAAAAAAGGATGGGGTGATTGGTTGTTTTCCTAAGTCCACTTTTTTACCCATAATTGATCATATTAAGCCGGGGAAATGAGAGCTGGATGTAATTCTGAAGGAAAAACTAATGCTGCAGACTTGGGTTACCTTGAGAACGTATCAAACCAGCGACCCTTGGTTCGTGAGTCCGAGGTTTATCCATGTAGATAATGTATAACAAAATATGAATAATGTATCCTTATAAACGGTGATACACAATGATTTACATTGAAAACATTATGAACTCGAGACATTCATGGATATAATGCCAACATTTAGCTGCAGAACAAAAAAATGACCTCGTATAGAACCGTCATATACCACCGAAACAGACAACATATCACTTAACGAATTTTTCGTTTACATCAGTGCGACTTGCATTAAAGAACTATCAACTGACAATATGATTAAAGGTACGAAGTTCATATTATAAAGTACTGAACTTACGATGATAGTCACCAGAAAGGAAAAGACAGGCGCGTTTGCCTGGAAGCAATTGATAGGGTGAATACTAATATATCAATACAATATCACACTAGAATTGCAGTTAACAGTGATTTTATGTACTACCTCACTTCCATCAGTAGTATTTAGTCTATCATAATAATGATGCCATATGATTAAGAATATATTTATTCACATCTATGACAAGGCACCAACGAATGATATTGAAAATACATAGTTTTCCCAAATGCAATGTTTTCACAGGATGCTATCTAGTAACGATGAGAATCGAGCTAGAATGTATAAAAGTTAGATAAATAAATGAATGTTTATGAGATTCCGAGTGCCTACCATCAATTCACTGATTTACATCAGCTTAAACATCATCGAATATCCGACATTCGACAGCTATCTCAGTCATAAACGTTCGGTATCAGTACATTTGCACTTTTAACAACGCAACGTGAGGTATTGTATCTATTCATATTTGCTCCAAATTATTTTACCCAATACACTTTATTTTATGTCTTTAATGTCTTTACTCTTATTTCTTTGTAAACGTATTATATTCATTTGTCACAGCATTTAGTAACAACGCACTCAATTTCGTCAGCTTTTTGAAAGCTATATGAGATAACTAAGCATGATTAAGACAGAGATATAGTTTTCTATTTTATCAAGAAAGCCTAATTTAACTCATATCTGCTCCAACTGCCCAAGAGAAAATTAAACCATCAATGATTTGAAAGTTGTTGATTTAAGGTAAACCAGCTTTCAAAGGTTCATCAATAATTGTTATTTCAAAGATATGTATATGCCGCTAAAACATCTAATGAAAAATAGAATCAACCTAATATCTCTGAATATCCATCAAATTATATAAAAGTGTAATCTTAATATGTTTCCTTTTTTATTATCGATACTCAGAAAAAGCACGTAGCCACATACCCATTTCACATCAAGATAATTTTCGTTCCCCTGGCTAGTAAAAATATTGTAGGAGTATAATTCAATTATGGAACTTCTCACCTTAATAAGAGGCGCAAGACAAACGACCGTAACTTGAGAATGTGCATAATGGTTACCATGTGATCTTGCTTTAATAGCTGAATATTCAATTGTTCCTTAGATTCTTAGTAAAACAACGTAAACTATTCGAGCTAACCAACGTTATGGCTCTAGCAAACGTTTAAATGTAGCGCAATCGAGAGAGGGAAAACATTCACACAATAATCAGCAGAACGAGTAAATATCCAGAGCGATGGAATACTTGTAGTAGGGTAGAATGATGGAAATATTCATCACAAATATCTCTGACATAGATATGAAAGCAGCCTAGTTCCTTAACGCTATGGTGTGTACCAAAAATGAGGTCTAAAACACAATACCTAAGTTAATGAATTTAAAGACTAGAGACAGTTAGGACAAAATAAACCATGTGCTTACAAAAGGGCGTTTTCAGTCCGGAAAGGGAGCTAATTGTAAGAATAACAAGTTTAAGGATTTATGGAGTGGACACATCTCGAAAGCTAGTCCTGCACGAAAAGGCTTTGTCCGGAGACTAACAAATAAAACAAATATGGCATGCAGATGTTTCAGTATCTTATTCCGTCAATCAGCTTTAGTCTAATCCAAGATATGATAGTAGTGACGCTCGTAGTTTGGACGACGGTCTCGATGTTATGGTATTACGCGCGCGACCCCGTGTGTATTGGCGTCTTAGTAAAGCGAAGTATTGTTATGGATGACCAAATGCCTGGTTGGAAATCCCTCAGCATTTTCTTAGATTGAACGATTGATCACATTCCCGTCGCTTTAATCGAATTCGAGACGCATTTTCCTAACGGAAACAATCGAAGCAATACAATATACGATTTACAATTCGACGCATCGAGGGCTCCAGACCTTCATCTGTCACATTTTCAGTTATCCATTACAAAAGTGGACGAATCTAAGCCAGGTATGCAGAAGTGGAAAGACACGTTACAAAAAATTACAGTTCTAGAAGACTTACCGAAATCTCGAGAGCGATTTAAGTGCGAGCAATGGTATGAAGTGCTGTTGAGATAAACAGCGTAGTAAATTGTTTCCATAATACATTTGAAAGCCCGGTGGAGGACAAATATGCTGAGAATTTACATCTTCGGTCGGTAGAAACATCTTCCAGCATGTTGTCCCCAGTAATTTCGGTTCAACGTACTTAGCGTGACATAGGAATGGAAAGCACTGGGTGACTTTGATATGACAAAAATATAAGGTGTTAGTCGAAGTTTTTAGCCTTCCGTATTTTATTCATTTTCTCACGCTAGTTTTGCGTATCAGCATGTCTGTATATGTCTCTCGCATTATGAATAATTGCAGCAGAATTATCGTTAATATTCCATCTAAGAATGCAACTATAAATATAAGATGTACGGACACTATGTGTGACACTACCAGCACCAAACAACCGTTGAAAGACGCTTGGTTATATAAAGTTAAATGATATTTAGTTCCACTATTCCCTTGCCATATGTATGCGATTATATGTTTATTCTTGTAAATGCGTAAGTTGACACAGTTTTCCTCTTTAAGGTTTGGACTCAATTCTGTGTTGTGTTTCAAGATCTTGCAGTATCTGGGGCTTGATTAACTTCATGTAATCTCAGCTGAACAGGTACTACGTACATACATACATACATACATACATACATACATACATACATACATACATACATACATACATATGGGTATTTCTCAATAGAATAATGCAATATTTCTTAATAATTCTCACATCTTTTCATTGTTATATTAATTAAAAAGATAACAATAGACTTTGTTTACTGGCAATTGAACCTAGATGGATTATCCCGTTTAATTCATGCGGTGTCTTAATACATTACTTTTGTTGATATTATGCAAAGAAAAGAAAATAACAGCATATTTCCTTCTTTAGAACAGAAACCATGCGTGAATATAATCAATGGTTTATAGTCAACACAACCGAGTGGAAGAATAAAACAAGCAAGTCTGCGGTCGTTGGAAACTTGAGCATTTAAATGTATGGGAGTAGAGCATTATCAGTTATAATGATAGTTTCACAATTACCTTGCAAAAAAGACAACAGTCTGATCGGTACTTTTCTGATGAGCATTGTGCCATTATAATCTGCACTGTATTGTATCTATTTCATTTGAGTAATAATAATGTAATTCCTCTTTAATGTGGAGAAGACATTTTCCTTTATTATGAAATAAATCAATTGTTACTGTGAAAAGGAAACTTCGTTATAAGCAAAAGAAAAAAAAGAAAAAATAAGTTAGATATCCTAATGTGTTCAGAAATAGTGTCATTGATATATTTTCCTCAAAAACTAAAGAAATTAAATGATAAATGAATTGAAGACTTTGCAATCAGCCGTTCAGTAACGATTAACGTCGAGTAATACATATTATATAATGCATAACGTGTTCAAAACTGTACTTACCGTTGGATGCTTCGAGCGCTGAAAGAACATAATAAGCGTGATAACAGAAATGGTAAAATATACTTCTCGTAGGATGTTTCAATATATTTTGTTGTAATGCATGTAGGTGTTTAGAGATCATAGCTTTATCCAACGCATACTTTATACCGATTTTGTGAAAGTAGATGCAGTTTTTCAGATCTTTTATAAGAATGTTATTTTCCTTTCTTCCCCGTGAAAACAAACAAGTCATATTCGAAACGATGAATAAACCTCCCACATTTTCTTTACACTCTCACACTATGTCTCTGAAATGTAAAATATTCCGAGTAACTGTAAATTGTTCTACACTGTATAATTTGTTTGATGTGACTGGTGCCGTTTAACTATCTTCCTCTACAATTGTTATGATGCTTAATACGATCATCTTCTTTAGGATAAAATACATGGTCTCTTGTTCCTTAAGGTGTTGATGTGGGATGAACTAAACATTGATAAAAAGGTTTAATTTTCGAGTAACCTCTCCGTTATCCATCATATATTTATTTTTATCTATGCTATATATCCAGTAATGGGAATATCGAATATCAAACGATATAAACTTTCTTTGTATCATTATTGCCAAAGGATACATTTTACTCGCTGTCTACTATTGAATTGTAACGATACATAAACTCTTTTGCACAAGCCATATAAACTTTTTTTGTATCATTCAGAGAAATGGTACCTCCGAATGAATGTAAATTTATTTTTGAGCTTACACGTACCACCCTGTATAAGCTGTAGTGCGTAACTCTGGACGAATAGTTATCTATTGCATGAAGGAGGAGTGGCAACTGCAAAATTTGTAATATGGCCACATTTTATATTGTGAATAAAACCTACTGATATGACCATCTAGTACTCAGAAGGAATAGCGATAACGATTTTCAAGACGGCTGCTGTGGTGGCCATATTATATATCCGAGCAGTACCATTTTATTTTAGGACCAACTAAACACGAGATGTGTGTGTGTGTGTGTGTGTGTGTGTGTGTGTGTGTGTGTAACGTTTCATGGCAATCCTCTGGGTAGTGTACGAGGATGAAAACTTGTGGTGACAGATGGATGGACAATGAATATGACACCAACCCGTAGTTTCTTCTGGTCTACGACAAAGAGGTTAGTGTATACCACCCGCAGAAGTGGCTTACAATAGTAAGTTGGGTTACACTGACAGATATATTTTCCTGGGTCATTTATACTAACAGAACGTAAAATTAATACAAAATGTAATCAATGGTTAATAAAAGATACAAGTGCGAGGAAGATGAAATAAAATAAAATATAATTTGCAGGCTTTGAGATTTATATGTCTATATGTTTATATGTATATTCATATGCCACACGGAGAAAATTTGAACCATGGAACCCTGGTATTGCGGTTAATGTGTTTACTTCCGTTAACGGTTTTTATCTGATTGCACTATCCTCATTTGGGCAACATGGACTATCTCATCGTGAAAGCAAGATCCATCGGTAGCTTGAGTTTCTCCAGAACGCTTGAGTGGAGCCGTATATTCAGATTAATAAGGATCTGAGAACAAAGGAAACAAAGGATTTTAAATAGGACATTTTCAAGCTCATGAACAATTCAGTGTCCGGAAACTCCATGGAGAATTTGCACACACGAATCCGAGTCGATCTTATCCATGATAGCAAGTAAGACAATTATCGGAGTCTCATCGCTGAACCGGCCATTGAATTCAGAAAGATGGATGTGTTGCCGTTCTCAGTCAAAACTTAAAAATATAAAATAATGAAGCTGACAAAATCAATATATGCCGGTTCGTCCGTGCTGGACGTGTCGAAGCTACTCGGGTAATAGTCTTACTATGACAAAATCAAACCGTTTGACCAGGATCGGGTCAAAATATTGCACAGTGACACCGACTCGCTGATAACGCACTTCGGTTCTTTAATATCACGAATACAAAGTATGATCAGATAAACGAAATGGAGAATATGTGAGACTGCGGCCTAACATGTAGTCGTTTTTTATCGGACTCAAAAATATTCAAAGAACAAAAGGACTCGCAAGAGCTATTGTGCAGAAGGACTTCAAACACGACATGTACGTGGAATGTCTTCGAGACCGACGTGAATTCACACACACGGGGTATATTATACGATATCAGACATATCACATGCACTAATCAAGCGATGGATACTCCCTATGGAATCACGAATTACGCGTTTGGTCATCTTGCTATTGTAAATGATAAGTCTACTGGTACATCAAAGTGTTAACACAGTTCTCGATGGAAATTCTGCTTTTACTGGAACGTCTTCTATTTCATCGAAATCAAATGCTCGGCTGGGAGGTCTGGTTGAACCATGCAATGATGATCCCAATCAATAGTTTGTATGTTTTCTTGTAGTAACAATCTGTTCAGTGATAGCAAACCAATCGACGGACCATACTGGGGAAGTTGCACGATAGGTATCCAGGTACCGCAAAAAACTAATCTGCGAGTGGTTGTAACGGAACCGGATGAAAAATCATTTTCTGATTGGAGGTAGAGACTCTCGACAGTCTTGTGTCGAACTGTATTGACTAGTTTTAGTACAATCGTGAGTGTGACCTTACTGTTGAAAACTGAGTGTGACCTAATAGCTGAGTCCTGATATGACTAGCTGTAGACGGGTATCCTATTCGTGAGACATCCATTGCCTGATTACTAACTACTACGCTTATAGATGACCGAAAACCCATTACGCGAGTGTTGGAATAAATAATTTCGCTATAGGATGTTCGTGATGAGTGTTGATATGTCGAACACAAGCTCGTACACGGTGGATGGTTTGCAACGCAGGAAGACACCAGATAAATTCTTTACCAGAATGCACTTGCAGCAATGGTGGTCATATGAATGGCGAACGTATATAAATTCGATCAAGTAAATCTGCAACACATGCAAAATCTTTTCATGTCATCTTTTCTTCTTTCGGGCAACATCAACAATCGTTAAGACATACTTAATCGGAATTGTGTGGAAGAAACTATAAATCAGCCTGATTAAAAACATTATGTATTTGCACATCAGTCTACCTTCGTGACATTTTCCTTGATACTGGTAGATAAATTTGCCAAAGAGTTTGTTTGGCTAACCATGCTAAAGCAATCATATGAGTGACTTTTACTGTACTGGCTAACTGTTCATCGGTGGTTTCACAAATTTAGTAGGCTTGCGGATTGCAAAATGTGTTCGATATTGTCACGCTTTTGTATCCATTTATTTGCATTTTTGTGTTACAATTATTTTGCTTTCAATGAGAGGAACTTACTAGTCCAAACTTAGCTATGACACCTCTTTTGAAGACCCAACGTGCAATTCTTTCACCAGCACATGGTCCCACAATCGTATTCAAATTATCCAGGTGAGCGACATCATCGTGTTGACGTGCATGGATCTCATTTAATGCTTTATAAGTATAGTCATGTAGGTAACAAGCAGCATTAACACGATTCTTGGTGATTCTCTAAGCTTTCTTTGTTTTATCGAGTTGTATATCTAGCTGTGTACAGAGCGGTCAGCAATTGTACGGAGGAATGTATTTTTCACAAAAGTATTTACGTCACTGTGTTCCGGGTAACTTTGTCAATGCAACTGCGATATCACCGCCTCCTTTGTTTTAATATGTGGCGCTTTATAGCTCTATATCGAACAAAAGTTTCAGTAATCATTGCATGTCCGGTATGTGTTGAACTCAAGTTAGATTTGTGACACGAGGTTTCATGCGACATCGTACACAACATGAATACATGATCCTAGTATATACTGTTTCATTAAATGGCCGCAAGAAAAAGGAAATTCGCACATGCTTTTAAGAATTTATCAGTCATTGGCTTCTCCGCACATCCATCTCTTAAATCGTCTAAACATGGAGATGTTGACCTATTTCCAAACTCAGTTTGTGCATCAATCATTCGTCCCGCTGGATCAGGAAATCGCTTAACTGATGCTGAATATGGTTTTACGAGTGCTTCAGCGGGATCATTTGTAAATGACCCACCGTGCTATGATGTTTCAAATCATTTTTCGGAAAATACTGCTAAGCATAGATTGTAACACCACCATAATCGATTTCTTTTCCACCATCGGTGAATCACCAATCATTGATGATCTGAATGCATGCGAAAACACTCATATCGTGTTCGACGATGAGATGCATTGAAAATCAAGTCAATCCCGCACAATTTGGAGAGATAGAGAGCGAGAGAGAGAGAGAGAGAGAGAGTATAGTTGCCTGCTAAACAAACATGATAATCATCTTCGTAGACGTGTTGATTTTGAATGCAGCAACCTAGTAAATGTCAGACTTCATATTTTGCATTTTATACTTTATTACAATTCTGTACTGCAAGCTTTCCTTATTTTCAACCGATTTCGTCATAATTTACTAGAGAACATGATATAATTCTGATATTATCATTTATCATTTACTAGAAAAATATATATTTTATAATGGATATAACGGTGAGTAATATAGTTGATATCCTTAAGAAGTTGTTACAAGCCATCCTTTTCAATGTTAACTATTACACACTGTAACTCAGACAAGCAACTCCTGAATGGTTCCACCTTAAAATAATCGCCACATCGTGACTATATCATTACTTGGTTCAACTTGATGACATTCCACAGTGGATATGATATGGGTTACACTATGTTTTCCCATACAGAATCGAAGTCTTCTATATTAAGTAATTACAATGTTAAGTCAAATGATGTATTTTTATTTCCTTCATTCTGCCCGATTCTTCCTTTATCCCAATACCTTTTATCTCTTTGTATTCTGTTTGGTGTTCCTTTGTTAGAAAATCACATTATGTTTGTCTTCAAGTTTGGTACATTTTATAATATATTACATTATATGCACATAGGAACTAAAGACACTTTCTTCTGTCTCTATCTCTCATCTTCGACTTCTTTAATTTTCGAACATGTGAACGTTAAGCACATGTTGTATACTGTATGCAATAACATTAAGGATAATTTAAAGTCCAACGATGATTTTAAGAAAAATATTAAAATATGTGGTCATTGTTCACTTGCTCCGTTAATATCTTTCTGTCCTGCTTATATATCTCTCTCAGTGTGTGCATACTTTAAATAGTTGTAATGGCTGATAGAAAACTCTTCACCAGTAGCATAAGGTAAATATATATATATAGACGTCTGATACGTGAAGCCACACTTTCCAAATATCCCTTTATATAAATTTGTTCTAAATTAAACATAGTTACTGGTTCAAAACTAATGTCATAATAATTTTGTCTCTACTTTTCTTATCATATATATATGTTCTACAGGACATATTTTGCGTCCCAGTTACCTTATTCACCATGTTACCTTGGGTAAGATCTTTTACAAAAACAATGCATTTATAAATCTTAATATAATCGGTTTTTATATGTTGCATAATAATGGTCCACTCAGAATGTTTTCAATCGTGATCACACCGTTCATTGGAAAAACAATCAATCTCCTTGACGAGTTGTTTAAAACGATTCAGCCCTGTTGAGACTGAATTATATATAAACGACAAATTTACATTGTTTTCCTATTTAACAAAAAGCTCGATTTGATGGGAACAGCATGAGTATGTCATCATTCCTTCTTTTACATCTATGCAATGTTAAAGTAGATAGAACATTGGTTGTTTGTTGATGATGGTGATAAATGGTAGACACAATATAATCTTGTATCAAATTGAGTTAGTTTTTCGAAAGGAAAAAAAGCAACCATATATGTGATATCCATTTTGAATGCTGATACAACATAATTTGTAAATTCGGAGATTCAACTTAGTTGGGTATCCATAGATTCTAAAACGTATTTAATGTTCGCTTCGTATAGTTTAATATGGTCTGAAGACATGAATACAACATGTGTGTGAGGAAATAACTAAAACGTGCATAAGACATCAAAAGATGTCATCAGATTATGTTTGTGTATATATTGATTTCATACAGAATTTTCATTTATTCCGTGCTTTTTGTATAATATGTATAGCATACATTCTTACACATACAACATGTAGTATTCACAACAATTGTACAGTAAATAATAATAATAATAATAATAATAATGATAACAATAATAATAATAATAATAATAATAATAATAATAATAGTAATAATGAGGACTTTGTAAATCGCCTAATCTTTGGAAGCTCTAAGCGCTATACAACATTAGACAACACCTATAACATAAAAAACCATATATAATGATATGATTACAAAATTCAAACACCATGAAATTAGAAAACATAAAAAACATGCTGAAAATATTTAAGGTAGGAAACAGTATTAGGTCTTGAAGTTTGTTCTTGCAGTCTAAATAAGTGAGTTTTAGGAACACTCTGGAATGGGACCACTGGGCCCTAGTACGGAAAAGAATTTTGTCCATATATCGATTTAGTTATTGTTTTATAGCTAGATGACGCTGTTCTTTCCTCTGTGTCTAAAACAGCGTTGATATATCAAAGCATTTGGTTTCAAAGTAAATATCAGTAAAACTAAATTGCTGAGTTTTCAAAGACAGCAACGAAAACCACATCTAATATATTTTCACAATGCATCATATGAGGCTGTCACATAGTTTACATGTTTAAAAATTAAATTTGGCTTAAGTGTTAATAGGTATCCATCTCATAAACTTTTGCCAGATCGTAAATCAATGTCATTACCGACATGATAATCTTAAATAAAAATGTTAGTTCGATAGTAAAAGTTGTTAGCTATTCGACACTCTCCTCAGATCGAACGTATAGCTTACGTTATTCCAACGAAAACTATTTGGAATTAAATTTTTATAAATTTTGCGTAACAAACATCTGATGTGAGAAAATCTGCAAATTCACTGCTCTTCGCTAGAGATTATAAACATGAAATCTTAATGAGCCAATGCTGGTGGTCCTAACTGGATAAGAAAAACACTGTTCAATGTGCATTATAACATTTCGCAGGCATGACATTGCAAATGAAATTAGATTTAATTGGAAAACGTCAGGCTTTTATGGTGTGAAATAATTTGCTTGCGTTATGATACTGCAATGAGTTAACGCACTGGCATGACTAATAAATGCGCCAAGAACGTTAGAATAGCAATATACACTTAATTTCAGAATAAACTGTTATGTGGACGGATAGGGGTTCCATAAAAAGGTACGAATTGATTTTTGAAATTAATACATATATAATACAAATTGTGAAACACAAAAGCACAAACATAATGTGTTGCATTTATTTTCAAAAGTAAAAGGTATTGATAAGAGGAATACTTAAGAGAGAAAAATAGCAAGAGATAGTCAAAAAGACAGTTTGTTGAGCACCATACAATTGCCTTTTTATTGCAACATGGTTTTGACACTGAATATTATTACTCAGAATGTCCGAATTTAATCGCATTAATGTTGCGATACGTTTGACTTCGAGTACTAATACAAAGGGTATATTAATTAAGCACATTACTCTGATGAGGCTTTTGAGACTGTGCATTACAAATGTTGGAATTTCACTGGTTATAATTCTGACTGAAATCTCTGGCTTAAGCATGCGGTCTCCAACATTATAACCAAACATGGGAACGTTTGAAGAGTAGTTGGATCGGAGAAAGGCAATGTATTGGCTTAATTCATTTATGTCACACGTAGATACAATACAATATTTCAACTTCATATTCATTCAGTCTGTATTGAAATGATTCAGTATATACTTTTCACACTGGATCAAATCTATATTCATTGCATATCCCCATTGTATAACAGCTTAACCTGGAATTATTTTAATCCCGAAAAGCTTATCATACTATTGGTGCTATAACATATATTTGTTTCGTTTTGACGGCTCTTAATTAGTGTACGAGAAACTTAGACCATGAGGCCAACTCCATGATAGTTTACTATAAACTTCAATGGGAATTTATGATGTGAAAGCTTTATTCGCCATATTTTCAAAGTTAATATTAATCCACTTAACATTAGTCGATAAAGCTATAAATTTAAAAACTATTAGTAAATATGCTAATATCCAATATTAGGGGAAAGCTTGAGTAACTACGGAACCCGGAGTGAAATAGTTTGATAATGTATGGTTCACCACTGTGAATACAGTGTGTGTGTATCGTTCTTTACACTTTGGACACATCATAGACATGCAAATACGTGCTTTCATTAGAGCGCTATACCTGCAAAGACTGGGTCACTTTATCAGATAATTTAGCCGTGAGTCACACTGCAAATTATCTTTTGAAACCTCAACTTTATCGATTAGGTTCCAAAGCTGAGTACGGCAAATTATCTTTTCAAATCTCATCTTTATCGATTAGGTTCCAAAGCTGAGTACCATCCCGCCCAATGAAAACCACGAACACTCATGTATATGCTATCGGAACTTGATAAATTCCTTTCAAAGATGCATTAGCAAAATCCTTGAAGACATGTTTGCTTACACAAGTACAGTTTCGAATCTGGTTTTCCTCTCGTATGCCAGCTTGTTTTTGGAAACCCAGGATCATGAATTATAGCTCACGTTTAGAGAGAAGACGAAGTTAAAAGGGCAGATGCGTGTTTTATATAATTGCAGGAGTTACAAGGTAAGATTTTCCGAGTTAGTGCAAGCGACACAGAGTAAAACAAATTTTCTTTGCGACGGGGGTCGGGAGGTAAACTCAACAATGATATCCTCTGAGAACACGACCTCTGATACGGATTGAAAAAGAGAGATTTTGGAATGGAAACTTCAAAATGGAGGTAAAACCATGTTCTTTCTATCAAAAATATTGTTTATCAGCAGCAAGAACAGAATTACCATTATGTTGACAGTATTATCTGTAAAACATTGTTTATTCGTCCATATAAAAGTTATCGCCGCCATAGTAACAAATATTACAGAACGCAGTATTATCTACGGTAGTATGTACGTGTAGTATGGACACCAATCATGGACGGAAGTTGTTACGAGTTACATCGTCCTCTCTTTTGTTATCGGGGCCTTTGTACTTATGTAAATATATGGCTTTGTCTCAGATACAAGGTCATTCATTGACAAAAACTTAATACTTAAAAATAGAACACTTATAATATAAATCAGTTTTAAAAGAGAAACTTCGATCCTGATTTTGCAAAAACAAAACGTTTTTTATCAATTTAAAGTATGCAAGCTATCAAATGTTCTTCTATATTAAAACATTTTATAACGTTTGATCTATAATCTGCAGCTGACAAAATCCACACGAGGAACAATCAAGACAGATATATAAAGTTGTCAGCAAAATACTGATATGATGCAACCATATCTGAATACATTTTAATGTTCGAAATATTACGTATATAGATTGATACATAGTAGCTTGCTCAAATCAACCTAATCCTTTGAATATTATGTATTATGAAATATTAGAGCCGGCAATGCATACTATATCTTAGCAAGACATACAGAGTACTTTATAACATTCGTTAGCAATAATATTTACAAACATGATCCGGCTAAACGGTCTAATGAAATAAATCAGACAAACAAGGGTCATTTGTAATAGAAGTTAATAAAATATTGAAAAAGATTTGTACAGACAATATTGTAGTAGTATCAGGTCGTAATTTGCAAACATTAATTGCAGCACATATAGTTGATATTAAAATACGCTGAACCCAACTAAATATTGAATTCAGTCTCCTTAGATGATTAGTAAGTAATCGATTTATAATATTTTTGTATAATGTTGTTATTGCACAGTTTATAGTACAACATTGTTTACAATCTGACATAGTTGTATGGTCCATGGTTCTCGTCATAGGCAATTATTGTTTGAAAGAAAGACGTTTTGAAACCTCGCAGCCTGGGTCAGGTAACCATTAATCGATATCATCATGTAATTCTTGTGACAATCTTTCACCTTGATAATTGAATCAAGGAATTTTCATGTGTGTCTTCTAGAGTACGGAAATTTGTTGTTTTGTTATTTTATATATAAAAGGAAAAATAAATTCTCATATAAGTATTGTGTTCCTGATGCATAATGTCGGATCTATCACCGGTAATACAATATTTACACGCTATGAATTTAACAGAACCAATGGCCCTCACATATTCAATTATTGCAAATACACTGTTTTATGTATCCTGCGTCGTATTTAATGTATTTCATGTTTGTGTTTTCTCTTCCATAATTCTAACATATGATACAGTTGTTGTTGCATGTTGTCCTGGTCCATCTTGTGCTTGTATGTTTGTTTTCGTCTTTGTATTTAGTTATCACACATAATACGTCCAGTAAACTTTACTCCATGCTAAGACATCTGATGTTCAAAATAGGATCATTCTGCATAAAATAAAAATTGTAGAAAGAAAAAAAAAAAACATAAGTAAGCACAAACTATCAATTAGAATGGAATTTAGATGATAATAGTTTAATGTTATTTAACGGGGATCATGTAATTTATTTTACATTGCAAGTGATACTTTATTATCCGCAGAAGAAAAAAATCTGGATGGTTGTTTCTTTCCTAATTGGATATTCTATTGAAAATAATACACAGAAGAAGACAATCTGAGTTCTGTAATTTAAAAGCTCCTTAATGTTTACTATAATATTTTAAATTGGATATTCTATCGAATATTGCTTAATGTGAAAAAAGTCGTAACTGTAATATTACTAAACTTGGATATTTGTTGTTCTATTTCTCCTTGTCAAAAGCGTATCTACTGTAATCTGCTTAAATTCCAATATGCAATGTATTCAGAATCAGCAGCATCATGCTTTTAATTTGCATAAATATTGATATTTATATTTTATGTAGCACTACTCAAACACGTTTCTGTACAAAAGCAATTGTATTATGCTAAGCACAATGTAAATAAAAATTGTAGAAACAAACATATCATAAGTAAACACAAACTATAAATTAGACACGATTTTAAATGATAAAAGTTTAATGTTATTCAACAGGCATCATGTACATTGTCTTACATGGCAACTGACACTTTATTATGCGCAGAAGAAAATATTTTGGCATCCGTAACTTAATAAATCCTTAATGTTTACTATACTGTCCTTAAATTGGATATTCTATCTAATATTGCTCGTTGTGAAAAGCGTCTAATATTATTAAATTTGTATATTCTGTGTACTACTACTCCTTGTCAAAGTCATCTCTACTGTAATTCACTTAAATCCCAACACTCTATGTACTCAGTGTCAAAAGCACCATGATTTTAATTTGCATAAATATTGATATTCTATGTAACAATACTCAAAAACCTGTAAATACAAAAGTAATTGTATCATGCTAAGAAGCAAACTGGTTATTTTTTGCTATGTTTTTCTATTTTCTATCCTAAATATTCATTCAGTGAATACCTTTTATTTTTTAATATAAATGCGACAGATCATGTTTGTATTTTAGTGTAGTACATATTGTATTAGTTGTGTATTGTATTTACCTATCGGTTATTGAATTAGTGTTCTGGTTTTGTGGTTAGTTGTTTTTGATACATACATTATCTTTGACTAGTATTTCTTGTTTAAAATTTCGCTGCCATTTTGGAAACACTATATACTGATATAAATCTACCTTAACACCATGGCGCACTCACTTTATGGTGAAATGAACTTGCGTGATTTCGTTTAGCTCTCTCTTTCTCTCTCCAGATTTGAAACTGCAATTTTTTGTGAGCTAGTCATTTATGAAGAATATTGAGGATAACAACATTGACGTTTGTAAAGTCCTGCAAGAAAATACTAATATTTATTGTCTTTGTTCTCTCTCTCTCTCTCTCTCTTTGCCTATCGTTGCTTCTCTCAATCTCAGTCATCATATACTTTGGATAATTGGAACTCCTGATGTATGAAGCCTTCACCAGTCTCAGTGCATGTGCGTACATGTTTGTATATATGGATCCTTACATTGACACTGACTTTAGCGCTAAAGAAATACAATAATATGTGGACAATAGGCTGACAGAATGCAGTAACTTTATGTATTATGCTTATGGTCGTTATAGAAGCAGTTATTCAGGGGTAAACAGCCCCAAAGCAGAACTTTTCATGACTGAAAACTAAATTGAGTATCTTCTCTCTCTCTCTCTCTTTCTCTCTCTCTGCCTCATGATGATAATATTTGATTTTTAAACAGATAATGCAATCTGGAGGAGTTAACTATTGTTGAATGGCATGAAAATTGTTGACATGTCCAATTCATGCGATTAGTCTGTTCTTTTCATCCAGTTATTTCCTTTAAATGCGAACTATATTCGTTCAATGTGGATAATTGTAATAATATGATGCAATATATCTGTAACATGTATTTACTGGCACAGCCTTTACGCTAATTTGATTATATCTCTTTCTTTTTTCTGTCTGTCTCTCTCTCTTTCTATCTTGCTGGCGCAAACGCTCACAAAGAACGTAAATCTCATTTTAATTCAGAGTCTGAATATATGTTAGCATGGATGTCATACTGAAATTACATGAACCTCCTCACTTTATATGTTGACTCTCCAAATTTTATTTTACTAATCATGTGCACTGCGTGTTAACAAAATTACACTAATTCCAGTTAAACATTGTGTTTCACTTTTTATATCTCTCATTCTTCTTGATATATAGTTGACGTTTCATTTAGACCTTGCATCTAGTATTGCTGGTGAGTTGCACGGATTCTGGTCTATCTGATTTTGCCTACAGGCTTCAACTGAGCAAGTCCCTAGTTATCTGATTATCTGCTTCTCCTTGATCAAGATCTCAGACAGTACTCACTGTTCTTTTAATTAAATCTCAGCTGCAAGTATTGCATCCATTGTATGAACAACGCTTCGTAAGAAAAAAATATAATTTATTATTAATCAAAACATTTTCGGGGTTATTTGCGTTAATATTGATCTAGGAATAAAATCCATACGCAGAAGTTCACTCAAAGTCCCTTTTAGTAGAATCAGACCATGAAATGGGGTTCGTTTTTATAAGAAAATGGCGAGGATGACAATAAGCAATATAAATTTATGTTCTATGTTAATGACGTCTATCGATGAGAACTATAAAACAGACAGCGCAGGTCTGCTTTCTACTTTGTTCCAAAATTTGTCAGTTTCGTCCATTCTATGAGCCATGCATTTGCAGACACGACGAAAAAGTAATTTGCATGATGGAATAAGAGTGATCATTCTAGATGTAAAATATGGCATGTCAATGAAAATGTCATTGTTCCTATTGCAGCACAAATTGAAAAACATGATTAGCTTGTATAGTTTAGTTTAATAGAAATATCAACCAGTTTTCATATAATTTCTGACTGCAAAGCAAACCGCTGACCTTTTATATTTCAAAAGCACTGATCAGTGGGTTTACCATCGGATATGGTTTTATCATAATGAAGTAAACTAGACCATCGAAACTGGTTTTTGATTTTGGTATGAATCAGCTTGGATCTACATATTTTAATAAACACAGATTATTGAGTTGAATCCTCCAAAGTTGTCTTGCTTACTTCTATTTTGAAATGATTGTTGTGGCGTTCACTTGTGGTGTATACCAGTTGTATATTCACACAACAATTTTCCGACCATAACATCGGAAACATCGGATTTCAGTTTAATTCAGAGAAAAAATGTCTTATTGACATCAAACTAAGTACAAATTTCGAAGGAAATTTGACAACTTAACAATATCTGTCTAAAAGATATACTGAAAGAAAATCAAAATTCTTCTGGTCCAAATCATTTAATTGTACGTCAGTTATGTAGCCGATTTCGACACTGATAATATTCTCCCACAACAAGTTTGTTATGGCCCGATAAAAATAAAGTTGCGAAAAATGAATAGAATGAGGTGTAACATAACAAACTGGTTTAGAACAAGAATTATAAGAGTTATTTTGCTGGGGTCTATGTACTAAGCTTGTCCCGGCAATTCACACATTATTCCACGCAGAAAATAGAGAAAGAAATCAAACACAAACAGTAATCACTCAGTGTATGCATTTTGTGGCTCTAGTGTACACGCATATATTTACATGCCACGGCACCAGAAACTCAGCGTATCAAGCAACTCGACTTGTCTTTGTTTAGCATTGTCACCCTTTTAAAAATACTAACTAAACATTTTCGAAGAATTTTTAGGACTTAATAATGCTTGTCTAAGACGTTATATTGAAAGTAAATTAAGATTCTTCGGATCAAAAACATTTAATTATACGTGATTTAGGTAGCATATATCGACGGTAAGCATGTTCTCATTAATCAAGTATGTAAAGGTCCGATAAAGTCGCGAAAAAAGAATAAAACGAATCAGAACATAGCAATCTGCATAATTTTCTAACTTAAGTAATTAAGGTATTCTTTGAGTTTTACAAACCTTGTTTCTTTTCCTGCTTTTTATTACTTAGTTTAAGACCAGTGAATGGCATCCATGTATATAATGTATTATGTACTCTTCCATGATGAGCCTTGTGGAAGACCAAAACCAGACCCGAGTACATAAATTACACTAGATTACGCCATGGGATGAAAAGTAGTATATAGGATCAGTACCTGTGTACAGTTACGGTAGACAATCAGCGAGGAAGTAACTATACTGCAGGACATTGTTGTAATTGAACACGCAAACTTTTCGGATTCACCGTCAACCTGTGATGTTATTGAATGTGTGTATATGTGTGTGTTTGTGATTTGGATTTTTAACGTAGCTTTTACAATTTTCCAGTCATATCGCTACGATGTCTGAAGTGTGACAGTTTATAGTGATGATTATCACTGAGCCATCAGGCCGTAAACATTTAACATCATGTCCCAACCTGTCACATTATCCTGACACCAGATAATCCAGTCCTAGCATCACCCTCTTAATGCTCAGCACCACGAGAGGCAGCTGATAATATTAATTTTATAAGCCTTAGGTATGACTTTTTCGGGCTTTGAAACCAACAAACTCAGCATCCGAGGTGGACGCATAGACCACTTAGGCCATCAGAGCGGTGTGGTCTTAGTGGGAAAAAAGAAAGGTGGATCAAACTTTTGATGTATATAGTATGTAAAATAACTGTTTTTGATGCCAAACAGATGCCAAAAATAGAGGGATTGTTTTCAAAATTGGCAATGCATCAATATTTCGAAACTAGATTACACTAAATAATATTGACAGGTGCCCATCGCAGATGATGCCACAAGAAAATGTAATATTCACAACTTAGTTCCGTTGACGATACATTTGTGTACGAGCATTGCCAGGAAAATCAGTGTACAGCTTTAGTACACTTTTTCGACAAACTCTACAATGTCAATATCAAATTGAGTAAAACCATGTAAAATCTAGTATGGAATGTTTTGACCATCTGTTAAGTCGATCGGGGTAACTGCAATCCAACCGTGACAAACAGAAGCGATCAGAGACGATTCAAGATCAGAACAAAGAAACAGATTCCATTGCGCCTTTGGTTAGTCGGGTTGTGTATGAATTTCGTATCAAATTTTGCCTCTATTGAGTGTCCCTTGAAAGACTTGGCTAGACCAGGGCAAGCCAATAAACTTGGATTCACGCCAGTAGTGACATTGTAACGCTCTTAACGGATAATTGCTCAGAGCACGAACCCTAAATTTGCCAGCGTCTCCGATACGACAGATTTGCCATAGGACCAAGAGGGTAAAAGTACCAGACACTAATGCATGTACGCAATTGCTCTCTCAGGAGCAAAAGCGATCCCCACATCTGATAATACTCGACGAGGAAGTGTGAGGCCACGTAACAATAGTATCGGACCAGTGATCTCCATCATTTTGTTCACGGATTAAAAACAAGAATACCCATATATGATACCACCCTCGACATCAACAAAATATCCATTGTACGATGCTGCAAACGAGAACAGAATACATAGAGAGCAAGTGGAATCATATATAGATTTAGATTTGTGATTGACGCCAATGTGATAGGTGGTTAATTATAATATCATGAGCTCGTCATGGCCACAGCAAGAGCAACTCCAAGACAACCCTGTCACGATCGCAATTTATAAATAGCGTAAGTTCCTCTTTACAGTTACACTTTGCATTCATGGACAATACATTATTTGTTGAATTTTACAAAGCTTGTTGCTTCTCACTTTTTGTGTTACAAGTTTTAACACCATAGAGTCATTATCTATAGATATAAAACAGACATAGGGTCTGAATTTGTCACAACATCATGCACTACATATTTTGCACAGGTCCCTTTATCCATGAGTAAATGTAACCAGTGATTTGAAGAAAAAAAATTCCTTTAAACAATCAGCTTTTCAAGTAGAATATATGCTATTAAATTGAAAATAACAGTATATATAGACAACTAATAAAAAAAAGGGTATATGTGTTCATCGATTTATTTTTAACTAATTAAATAAGATATTAACCGTGGGTACACTTCCTGAAAAAAAATCGCTTCAAGCGAATCCAACTTAATAGGGAAAACAAATACCTCTCTCGTTGCTAATATTTACTAAATGTATCGAAGTATCTATTAACTATTCCTATTTGCCCACATAACAGTCGGACACTTTATAATTCGACTAACAGAATCTCAGACTCCGTTGTGTTAAAAATGTTATTTTAAATAGCCACCGACTTTACTAATCGTGCTGAGACTAATTTCTGACGCTGCTAGATGTTTTCATAATATACTGTTACAAGCCAGGGGTCTTTACTTGTCAAGAACCTGGCGCGATATTCTCTCTAGAAGTCATAAGTTTACCCCAGCTTTCCAAAGACTTCCATACAACTTAGAAAGCCCGACGTGTCCATTCTATATCTAAATTGTACTCTAATCAATGCAAAATCACATATCCCACAACCTGCCAAATATCCACCAACCGCCCGCACGGCCTCTTTTCGTTAGGTTTCCGTTCCGCCTGCAGTTCTCGCCGTAGAAACTATGCAACTGTCCCTTAACACAAAGAACTATTTCAACTATGCCACCTGAGGCCAGTCAAACTATGGTTTCAATGTACTTTCCCACTGTATAACTGCACTACATTTGCCACCATGGCGACATAAACGGTATCTGCCGAGACCATTCTTTTTCATTTCATTGTGTAATATACCGGTTTCCTACCGTAAATACTGCCATTGCAGTCACGCCACCAATGTACACCACTAGTTTTAGTATGGACTTTGTTATTACATGGACACTCGTTCGGTTTGAACCTGAATTCACTACTAGTGAACTTTGGCGTCATGGAAACTCGCTAACACTTTACTCCGTGACGTTTGCTCCAAGTAATTGGCTAATAATTTCAGGTAAAGGAACATATATTGCACTGAATTCAAATATTCAGACAACTAATCACAAAAATCTAAGAATTCCTTAACACGGGGCGCTATAACCATCTGCGCATACTCCAAACTTATTACAATACATTATTCGGGAATGCAGCATGTATTTCAGTTATTTTACCAGAGCCGACAGCCAAAAAGGTTAATACGTACATGACCGGAAAAGCAATTGCGACTAGCATGCCTGCAACTGTCATTGTCGCTGTAGCAAGTAAACAAGTTAACATATACTAAGTTACACTTGCATTTATATTTTGCGAATTAACGGTTACCTTGGAATTGATGTCCTCCTCGATTGTTTTGTGCACGATTATAGCCATGAGGGTCGGTCTCACTTATAATATCAATATTCTTTTAGATTTCCTTAGAACATCTTAAATCCTGCCCCTGCGTGGTGTTGTTAACGATCGTTCTCGCTTTGTGGCTAAGAACTGTTACACGGTGAAATCCGTATTTGGTGAACAGTAGTCTGGATTTTGTTTCGCCAATCGAGTTAATGTTTTTAATTCAATAACTGACTTGAAATTTAATCGCAGTAGCTTTCTCGGAATATAAAGAATTTTCTGCTAAATGCGGTCCTCTTTCTGTCGACGTTGTCGTCTGTGTTTTACAAAGCATTTGATACAGATAAAACACGGTTCAGTGTCTCAAGAAATAAAGCAGCTCTTCTTGGATGATTTTATGCATACAAATTTAAAAAATGCCATGTAGCACCAGGGTTCATATTCTAGGGAAGGGCAACACACTGGAGTCTCAACTTAGGCTTGCTTTCCAATTTTAAGCACAGTATATACAATTTCCATTGAAATAGCTATTTTCTTACCGAAAATAAAAGATATAAAGTAAGTGACTATGCTGTTCAAAAAAGGATGGGTTGATTGGTTATTTTCCTAAGTCCACTTTTTTACCCATAATTGATCATATTAAGCCGGGGAAATGAGAGCTGGATGTAATTCTGAAGGAAACACTAATGCTGCAGACTTGGGTTACCTTGAGAACGTATCAAACCAGCGACCCTTGGTTCGTGAGTCCGAGGTTTATCCATGTAGATAATGTATAACAAAATATGAATAATTTATCCTTATAAATGGTGATACACAATGATTTACATTGAAAACATTATGAACTCGAGACATTCATGGATATAATGCCAACATTTAGCTGCAGAACAACAAATGATATCGCATAGAACCGCCATATACCACCGAAACAGACAACATATCACTTAACGAATTTTTCGTTTACGTCAGTGCGACTTGCATTAAAGAACAATCAACTGACAATATGATTAAAGGTACGAAGTTCACATTATAAATTACTGAACTTACGATGATAGTCACCAGAAAGGAAAAGACAGGCGCGTTTGCCTGGAAGCAATTGATAGGGTGAATACTAATATATCAATACAATATCACACTAGAATTGCAGTTAACCGTGATTTTATGTACTACCTCACTTTCATCAGTAGTATTTAGTCTATAATAATAATGATGCCATATGATTAAGAATATATTTATTCACATCTATGACAAGGCACCAACGAATGATATTGAAAATACATAGTTTTCCCAAATGCAATGTTTTCACAGGATACTATCAAGTAACGATGAGAATCGAGGTAGAATGTATAAACGTTTGATAAATAAATGAATGTTTATAAGATTCTGAGTGCTTACCGACATTCGACAGGAATCTTAATCATAAACGTTCGGTAGTAGTACATTTGCATTTCTAACAACGCAATTTGACGTATACTATCAATTCCAATTTGCTCCAAATTAGTTTACATATTACACGTCATTTTATGTCCTTAATGTCTTTACTCTTCTTTCTTTGTAAATGTATTATTTTCATTTGTCACAGCATTTAGAAACAACGCACTCAATTTCGTCAGCTTTTTGAAAGCTATATGAGATAACTAAGCATGATTCAGACAGAGATATAATTTTCTATCTTATCATGAAAGCCTAATTTAATTCATATCTGGTCCAACTGCCCAAGAGAAAATTAAACCATCAATGATTTGAAAGCTGTTTCAAAGATATGTATATACCCGCTAAAACATCTAATGAAAAATATAATGAACATAATATCTCTGAATATCCATCAAATTATGTAAAAGTGTAATCTTAATATATTTCCTTTTTTATTATCGATACTCAGAAAAAGCACGTAGCCACATACCCATTTCACATCAAGATAATTTTCGTTCCCCTGGCTAGTAAAAATATTGTAGGAGTATAATTCAATTATGGAACTTCTCACCTTAACAAGAGGCGCAAGACAAACGACCGTAACTTGAGAATGTGCATAATGGTTACCATGTGATCTTGCTTTAATAGCTGAATATTCAATTGTTCCGTAGATTCTTAGTAAAACAACGTAAACTATTCGAGCTAACCAACGTTATGGCTCTAGCAAACGTTTAAATGTAGCGCAATCGAGAGAGGGAAAACATTCAAACAATAATCAGCAGAACGAGTAAATATCCAGAGCGATGGAATACTTGTAGTAGGGTAGAATGATGGAAATATTCATCACAAATATCTCTGACATAGATATGAAAGCAGCCTAGTTCCTTAACGCTATGGTGTGTACCAAAAATGAGGTCTAAAACACAATACCTAAGTTAATGAATTTAAAGACTAGAGACAGTTAGGACAAAATAAACCATGTGCTTACAAAAGGGCGTTTTCAGTCCGGAAAGGGAGCTAATTGTAAGAATAACAAGTTTAAGGATTTATGGAGTGGACACATCTCGAAAGCTAGTCCTGCACGAAAAGGCTTTGTCCGGAGACTAGCAAATAAACAAATATGGCATGCAGATGTTTCAGTACCTTATTCCGTCAATCAGCTTTAGTCTAATCCAAGATACGATAGTAGTGAGGCTCGTGGTACGGACGATGGTCTCGATGTTATGGTATTACGCGCGCGACGCAGTGTGTATTGGCGTCTTAGTAAAGCGGAGTATTGCTATGGATGACCAAATGCCTGGTTGGAAATCCCTCAGCATTTTCTTAGATTGAACGATTGATCACATTCCCGTCGCTTTAATCGAATTCGAGACGCATTTTCCTAACAGAAACAATGGAAGCAATACCAATATACGACTTAAAATTCGAAGCATCGAGGGCTCTAGACCTTCATCAGTCACATTTTCAGTTCTCCATTACAAAAGTGGACGAATCTAAGCCAGGTATGCAGAAGTGGAAAGACACGTTACAAAAATTTACAGTTCTAGAAGACTTACCTAATTAGAAATAGTGTCATTGATATCTTATCCTCAAAAACTAAAGAAATTACATGATAAATGAAGACTTTGCAATCAGTCGTTCAGTAACGATTAACGTCGAGTAATACATATTATATAATGCATAACGTGTTCAAAACAGTACTTACCTTGGGATACTTCGAGCGCTGAAAGAACACAATAAGCGTGATAATAGGAATGGTAAAATAAACTTCTCTTAGGTAGTTTCAATATATTTTGTTTTAATGCATGTAGGTGTTTAGAGATCATAGCATTATCCAATGCATACTTTATGCCGATTTTGTGAAAGTAGATGCAATCTTTCAGATCTTTTGGTTCATAAGGATGCTATTTTCCTTTCTTCCCCGTGAAAACAAACAAGTCATATTCGATAAATAAACTTCCCGCATTTTCTTTACAATCTCACACTATGTCTCTGAAATGTAAAATATTCCGAGTAGCTGTAAATTGTTCTATACTGTATACTTTGTTTGCTATGGCTGGTGCCGTTTAACTATCTTCCATTACAATTGTTATGATGCTTAATACGATCATCTTCTTTAGGATAAAATACATGGTCTCTTGATCCTTAAGGTGTTGGTGTGGGATGAACTAAACATTGATAAAAAGGTTTAATTTTCGAGTAACCTCTCCGTTATCCCTCATATATTTATTTTTATCCATGCTATATATCCAGTAATGGGAATATCGAATATCAAGCCATATAAATTTTCTTTGTATCATTATTGCCAAAGGATACATTTTACTCGCTGTCTACTATTGAATTGTAAAAATATATATATTCTTTTGCACAAGGCATAAAAACTTTCTTTGTATCATTCAGAGAAATGGTACCTCCGAATGAATGTAAATTTATTTATGAGTTTACGCGTACCTCCCTGTATAAGCTGTAGTGAGTAACTCTGCAAGAATAGTCATCTACTGCATGAATGAGGAGTGGCAATAGCAAGATTTGTAATATGGCCACATTTGATATTGTGAATAAAACCTACTGATGTGACCATCTAGTACTCAGAAGGAATAGCGATAACATGATTTTCAAGACGGCTGCTGTGGTGGCCATATTATATGTCCGTGCAGCACCATTTTCTTCTCGGACCAACTAAACACGAGTCGTGTGTGTGTGTGTGTGTGTGTGTGTGTGTGTGTGCGTGTGTGTGTGTGTGTGTGTGTAACGTTTCATGGCAATCCTCTGCGAAGTGTACGAGGATGAAAAATTGTGCTGACAGATGGATGGACAATGGATAACATACCAACCCATAGTCTCTTCTGGTCTACGACAAAGAGGTTAGTTTATACCACCCGTAGAAGTGGCTTACAGTAGTAAGTTGGGTCACTCTGACAGATATATTTTCCTGGGTCAAGTATACTAACAGAAAGTAAAAATAATGCAAAAATGTAATCATTGGTTAATAAAAGATACAAGTGCGAGGAAGATGAAATAAAATAAAATATAATTTGCAGGCTTTGAGATTTATATGTCTATATGTTTATAAGTATATTTATATGCCACACGGAGAAATTTTGAACCACGTAACCCTGGTATTGCGGTTAATGTGTTTACTTCCGTTAACGGTTTTTATCTGATTGCACTATTCTCAGTTGGGCAACATGGACTATCTCATCTTTATTTGCTCTTGCTGACTGCACTACGTATTGATAAGGTAGCTAGCTCGATTAATTAACCGACAGAGCATGGACCCAACAACTTCTCACCGACCATGACTTGTACTGTGGTGGGAGTATTGGAAAATCGCTTAGAACAATAATGCCATAACCAGGCAAAAACATATTCAAATTAACTGCGATAGAATGAACTAATAATCTTCCTTATATCATCTACATGGACGGTGGATATTTCAACGTTCGAGTGGAAGTATCAGCTTCGAAAGACGCAAAAGTGCCTAGCTCCACAGCTAACGCTTATGAAACAACACACGTCACTGACCACGAGCAATGCTTCGGTGTGACGGGCAAAGCTGAGGTAACAGTACTGTATCGCAGAAAAGTCTCGGTTAGAGTTTTTCTTAAATCGATCGAGGTTACACCAAAAGCGATTCAGCAACGGTTCCATTCCCAAGCTGACATGATTTTGACAGGTGATAGCATTCGTTAGTTTGCCACAGCTATTCAGTGTTGGAGAAGCTTTTACTACCATTGACGCCAATGTCCGTGATCACTTGTGCATAATAATGATCCGAACACACAACATGTAATGTAAAATTGAGAATTGACCCAAATTCAATTAGTGTGTCATAACTTGAATGGTTGTGATAGTCACTTTATAATGCAAGCTATAACCAAGGCATCAAACTCAAAAAGAAGCGTAAACCACTACAACATGGAAACATACATGCCGTTTAAGCTATGCCTAGTGCAGTTAATCGATTCATTACAGTTTCTGAATTCGTCATTCGACAAGGCAAGCTTGCTAGTGCCGGATAATTTACAATCGATCTTTGATACTGTCGTACCAATACTGACTTATTAACGAGAAAAGGTGTGTATAAATACTAGTACATGAGTGACAGAACAAAGTTGTTGAAGCTCAGTTTCCACCGATCGAATCATTTTATTCAGCGCTTTCACTTGCCGGTATTTTAGATAAAGATTACGCGCATGTAGAGTTTGGTACTCATTCGAATGCAAACGCCTATCACAATCTATATTTGCAATCTGATTTATTGTTGCTCACTGATTTGTTTTAATAACCTTTCCTGGCTCTGTCATGCACATGTACTCGTTTCTTCTCGCATATTACTTTCGATCGACTCGAATGGCTTGGGATGCGTTGTTTTCGAAAGCAAGCATCGCGTTGGAAGTGCTCAGTGACGTTGAACATCATCTGTTTATTGAGCGCACTCTTCGTTGCCGCATGTCTATGGTGATGTACATATATGTTCGCTGCAAGAAATCAAATGTTGACGGGTATGAACCCTCTTTCCTGAGCAGTTCCATCAGGTGTCTCGAACTGAATAACCTCTATAACTAAGCAATGATGTAACCGTTACCGGCAGGTGGGTTTCATAGCTTGATCCCAAGGAAGCTTCGCTTCTTTCTCGAAAGCGTGTGCGATTACAACATCACCAGTGATCACATACATTTCTTCGGAGTTGATCTGGATTAACATGAACATTTACATGACTCACACGAGTATCTCCAGGCAGCAGAAGTGTTTTCAGTGTCTGGTACATGGCTGTATCCATATCATTGCTTGATCACCGATTAATCCAGACATAAATAAATTGAATACACCAATATATTACCAAGTCCTAGAACCAAACTCAAATATGTATTGCATGTACGAGTCCTGCAGCTGCATCTGCAATTGAGTATGCATGTAAGCAAGGTCCATCGCTAGCTTGAATTTCGCCAGAACGCTTGGGTGGCGTTGTATATTAAGATTAATAAGTAGCTGAGAACAAGCGAGTCTGAGTAGTACATTTTCAAGCTCATGAACAATTCCGTGTCCGGAACTCCATGGAGAATTCGCTCAAACGAATCTTATCGCTGACCCAACCATTGAAACAAAAAAGATTTATGATGGTGGATGTGTTGCCATACTCAGCCAAAACTGTAAATAGAAAAAATTCAAGCTGAAAAAACAATATATGCTGGTTCGTCTGTGCTGGAAGTGTCGAAGCTTCGCATGTACTAGTTTTACTATGACAAAATCAAACCGTCTGATCAGGATCGGTTCAAAATTTGCACAGTGACACCGACTCGCTGATTACGCACATCACCACCAGAGTTGTACGCAGATATGATACAGCTGTGTTTTCTCAATGCATCTGATGCAGAGTATTATCCGAAATATCATCCGTTCTTAAGTATCACGAACAAAAAATTATGATCACATAAACGAATTGAAAAATATGTGAGACAGGGGCCTAAAATTGAATCGATTGTACTCTGACTCAAAAACATTAAAAGCGCAAAGGACTCACAGGAGCTATTGTGTAGAAGGATTTTAAACACGACATGTACGTGGAATGTCTTCGAGACCGATGTGAATTTAATCACACGGCAAATAGGATACGATTTCAGATATATCACATGCACTGAAGGGAGATTTTCCCGCTTGATATCAAGCGACGGATACTCCCGATGGAATCACCAATTACGCGTTTGGTCATCATGCTATTGCAAATGATAGGTCTACTGGTACATCAAATTCCACTTTTTCTGGAACGTCTTCCGTTTCCTGGAAATCAAATGCTCGGCTGGAAGGTCTGGTTCAACCATGCGACGATGATCCCAAACAATAATGTCTTGGTTGTTTTGGAGCAAAAATCTGTTCAGAGATAGCAAACGCATCGACGGACCATACTGAGGAAGATACACGATGCGATAGTACTACAGGTGCATACAGATACCGCAAAAATGTATCTTCAATTGGTCGTAACGGAGCCGGCTGTAAAATCATTCTCTGATTCGAGATAGATCCTCGCATGTGTCCAATCGCATTAACTGGTTTTAATCCAATCGTGAGTGTTACCTAATTGTTGAATTCTGATATGACTAGTGGAAGACGGATTACCTATTCGTTAGATATATCTTGCCTCATTACTGATTACTTCGCTTGTAGATGACCTATAAACCATTCCGCGAGTGTTCAATTAAATCATTCCGCAATAGGATGGTCGCGATGAATGTTGATACGCAGAACACAAGCTCGTAAAAGATGGATAGTTAGCAAAGCAGTAAAACACCAGATACAGTCTTTACCTGAATTCACTTGCAACAATTGTAGCCATACGAGCGGCGAAAATACATCAATACGACCGAGTGGATCAGCAACACTTGCAGAATCTTTTCATGTCAGCAGTTCGGTTTTCAGGCAACACCAACACTCGTTTATGCATACTAAATCGGAATCGTGTGGAAGAAACAATAAATCAAACCTAACTAAACCAATTATGTGTCTGCAAATCAAGCCACCCACGTGACATTTTCCTTGGTACTGGTAGATACATTTTCCAAAGCGCTTGTTTAGCCAACCATGTTAAAGCAATCATGAGTGAATTTAACTGTGCTGGCTAACTTTTCATCGGCGGTTTCACAAATTCATTACTCTCGCGGAATTTAAAATATGTTCGATAATGTCACGCTTTTGAATCCTTTGCTTTGTTTGTGTAACAGTTATTTTGCTTTTAATGAGAGGAACTTACGAGTGCAGTCTTAACTATGGCACATCTTTTGACGACCCATCTTACAATTCCTTCTCCAGCACCTGGTCCCACAATGGTATTCAAGTCATGGAGGAGATCTACATCATCGCGCTGACGTGCACGGATATCACTCGATGCTTTATAAGCAAGGTCAGTAGGCAACAAGCAGCATGAATACGATTCCTGGTAATTCCACAGGCTTTCTTTGTTATAATCGTGTTGCATATTCAGCTGTTTACATGGCGCTTAGTAACTATATCAAGGAAGGAGCTTTTCTCCAGGGTATTTACTTTATGGTGTTACCGATAACTTTCCTAATGCAACTGCTATATAACTTCCTCTTTTGGTTTAGTGTGTGGCGCTTCTTAGCTCTATATCGAACACAATATTTAATAATCATTGCACGTCCAGTGTGTGTTGATCTCAAGTTAGATTTGCGACACGAAGTTTCATGCGAAGTCATGCAGAATAAAAATGCTTGATCATATTATATACTGTCTCGTTAAAATGCCACACAGAAAGGAAAATCTGCATTTCATAGATTTTTTGGTCATTGACTTCTCCGCACTTCCATCTCTTAAACCGTCCAAACACTGAGACGGAGACCTATTTCCAAACTCAGTTCGTGCATCGATCATTGGTCCCGCTGGATCAGAAAAACTCTTAACTGTTGCTGAATATGATTTTGCTAGGGTGCAGCGGAATCATTTATACATGGCCAAAGGTTATATGGTTCTAAACTATTTTCTGAAAATACTGCTAAGCAGACATGGCAACACCACCACAATCGATTTATTTCCAGCATCAGTGAAACATAAATCATTGATGATCTGAATGCAAGCGAAAACATTCGTATATTTTACGACGATGTGAAGCTTGAAAATCAAGTCAGTTCTGCACAAGTATTTTTTTCATGAATCAGTCTCAAACACACTCATGTTATTAGCGTGATTGAATGATAAAAACATGCGCAGACGGGGATTCGCGATAACTTTAACATGTTGATAATATTTTGTGGCATTGACAATCGTGAAATTTGGGCTATTTACCAAGGAATACTTTTCAACAACTTTGAATTAGTTAAAAAGAGAATGATCTCGACTGTTATTTAAAAATTGTGCACTTGTTCGTGTAATAATTATTAGGCAAAAGCGATCGTTAGATGGAAAAGGTACCGGCGTATGCGGTGTGCTATTAGATAAAACGGGTGCAAAATACCCAGAACACACAATCGCTTGAAATTTAAATATCCCTCAGGCAGAGGTTTACTGTGATTGTGCGACAGTTGTATCAGTGTAAACGGGTACTTGGCTAGAACTGCTTGAGTTTATTGCACCTGGAAACAATGAGTTTGGACAGCGTCTGCCAGTCCTGCAACTGTACTACGTGATTGTATTATCAATATAACTATGATGGTCATTAAATGTTCTCGACTTAAAAAAAAGAAGCGAGGCGGAAAAACAGTTCTGAAATGAAATCACAAACAGATCCGTGCTGATATTAAAATAATATACACTCGTGCATGGTCTTAGATGATATTGTGATCTTGCATCAGCAGCAACTGTTGATCTTGTTGTGGCTGGAATCATAAGAACGACAAACATCTTAAGTGCACAAACTGGATTTATTTGCGGGGCTATAACGATAGTAACCGTTGTCTCTGGTGCTGCCATCAATACTATTGCATTCAGGAATACGTTTCTTTTGATAGCTGCTAGCAGTAACACAAATAGTTTGAACACGATCAATAAAGTGTATTCGGTGGCAATCGAGGATAAAATAACTAGCACGGCTGAATTAGCGACAGTTTTGACAGAGATGGGAAATGTCCGACAACTCCGAGCACAAAGAAGAAAAATGTTGTTTTGGGATTTACAAACAATATAATTCAAACAAGATTGGCCTCATCTGTAATCTCAGCAAATAGCCTGGGCAACCTTCCATCTATCAAACACTCATGGTTGCGTAATAGCTGTATAAAACCTAATTTGTATACATTTTCACTATTTTAATGGATTAACCATCCTGGGGTTGCGCATTTCTGTATTTTATTTCCTTACCTTGTCATGAAGGATACCGGCTGTTGTGAACAGTCAAGACCCAAAGAGGGAGCGAGACAAACGCCCCATAATAACACTACCGAAACAATAACATACATGTTAAAGCAATTGATTGTAGCATTCTAAACGACCATTTCTTCAAAACATACATGTCATTAAACAAGCATGCTAAACAAATCAGAAACATAAAGCAACTTGAAACAGGGAGAAATTTGACTGTCTAACATTAAGTGTTTCTGCTCACAGTATTTATCAGGAAGCCTAGTCGCCTACAAAACGAGGATCGACGTACATTTACCAGGATGTATAACGCTCATAAAAGTGGTTATGACGCATTCCCTCGTATCTTTCTGAAATATTGTTCTCCTTGGCTGGTGAGTCTAGAATATGTAAGCATAGAAACAATACTAACTTCAGGCAAATACATTTTTGTTGAAAAATAAAACTACGCTCTTGCACGTGGACTAATATATACAAAACAACATGGGATGGAGAAATGTATGCATCCATTGAAAGTAAATCGGATGATCAAAGAACACACGTGCTATCCAGTTATTAAGATGAGAATAGAAATCTGAATATCATCTATGCCCGAATTGGGATTGAATATAGAATTCTACAGTGTGCCTTTGACATTAAATATATATATGAGATAATCTTCTATATGCATCTTGTAAAAACGTTGAAAATGCCTAATACATACATGCATGTATGTAGGCATGCGTCCATCCATCCATCCATCCATACATAACGTACATACATGTAAGTAATATTATTGCATACCCTAACGAACAATCATCACTTTATACCAGCAGTATGGTCATATGCAGCTGAAACACACATACATATAAACATTCATCCTTCCATCCATCCATCCATCCATCCATCCATCCATCCATACATACATGCATACATACATACATACATACATACATACATACATACATACATACAATGAAACTAACATTCGTGCAGCAAATTATGAAACTATTTTAGATTTTTAATCTGCTGTCGCTACAATTAACTATATATAATCTATTATTGGCTTCGTCTGTGAAAACAATTCGCGTACATATATGATTTATACTTATACAAAAGCAAGCACGAGTCTTAAAGGACTCTTCAGAAATTCTACACTTTTTCGTTATTTAAATCATTTGAATCCCTTCTAGCTCACTATATCTGAGTAAGAGTAACACATATTGCTTACACATTACACCGGTGAACTCCAACGCTCATTTGTCTCAAATTCTCCATTTTTCCTCCTCTATTACTAACTTTATGCTTTTTCCACAATATTTTATTATAATGTTATTTCTTTATTTCTCTGCATAATGTGCACCCTTTGTATCCAACGTGTTCTCTAAGTTGTAAAAATGTGCAGCCGCATCCGACTAAAAGAGTTACGAAAATACGGTGATATAACGAAACTGAGAAACTGTTCAAATCATTTAAACATCCAGTTGTATTGGTCACTTGTACATAAACAGCTACTCATAGTTTTACAATAAAGGTTTCAATGATATACGTTTCATAGTTCAAGCCTGAGGTGAAACGAACCACAATAAATACGTTAGTATATCCTTTACAGCTCAGGTAGTATAGTTTATGACTAGTAATTAGGGCGTCGCGATACATGAAAATCTAGGCGGAGAGATACATTCATTTTGCTCCTATTCCATCTCCGGTATGGAATCATAACCAAAAGTATTAAAAGTACCATATTAATCAGACCAGTCATCGAACCAACAAAACAGTTTTCGATCAAATTATATCGATTCGTCTTACCATAAAAATATTTCTAATCATTAAATTAAAATATTACTTATGTAAACACACTCTTAATTTTCATATCATTCTTTAAAATATTGAGGGGATTGACGTTTCAGCGTTATGTCCGAATTACATGTCAGAGTAAGTTTTCCAATTTCAATGGCAATGAATGGATATTCCATTCAAATCTAGTTTTAGTTCCAGAAACAAAGAGAGCATTATATATTTATATACGCACACAAGATTGGGAGGAAGCAATTTAATTTATATTGTGTATTTGACCTATGTCCACGATTGAAGAGAGAGAGGTATTACCAAATTGACTATTCTCAATTGTTTAAAAGTAAATATATGAATTTGAATTCCGGACCAAGCTTTGATTACGACCGTAGATCATTGTTTTGTAAGTAAACTTTTTTATAATTTTATAGATATTTTATTAAAATGACCCAAATCTTGTAGATACTATGGTATCTTATGTCATGTGACATTAGAATACATAATATGAGGTAAACAGCTGTTCAATCCTATTATAATATATGTCTCTGGAATCTATTTACATCATTTGGTTTCTGAGGGTGTCCTTTGTGTCAATGTGATCGCTCACATACTCATCGAGCGAGGCACTCGCAGAAAATGTGCATATTTTGTGATCTATCAGTCTCATTTATTCAAGACTTGAAAAAAATCAGAAATCAATCTCTTTCATTTCGGATGTTGCTGACTTTTCAACATTCATGGCTGAGATTGACAGGGAGAAAACAAAATAATTATGTACAGATGATGCATAATTTCATCACCATTTGATTTATTTATTGACGATTATCTACGTAGCGATTCCTTGATAATTTGTGAGTCCACTAATATATTCGATTGCGTTATCAGGTATTGCTATATAATATCGATCTTGATGGGACCATGAGGGTCTTACGAGATTTTATTTACCCGCCGATCTCATTCGGTTCAATAACAAATCTGAATCTCTATATGATTCCATTGGCTCTGGATTGCACAGTTCTCTGTTCTTGTCTACAGCATAGTAGAATGGATCTCCAACTGGTATGAAGTGTACTCTCAAATATGGGTATTCGTGTTCTTCATCCGCGAATAAATGATGAAAATCACTTTTCTGCTTCTATTTTTGCATCGTCTCACTCATCCGCGTCGATTATTTTCAGATACGGCGACCGATTTGAGATTGTCTAAGTTATTGAAATCAAGTTATGTTGATATGATGGATCGCTAAATCCTGTCGTATTTTACCATCATGACATTCATACACAAATCGAGATACTTTCATCGTTTTCCTTCAACGATGACCAGACCCATTCATTCTAGCTAATCCACCGTGATTATAATTAGGTTAAGGAAACTTGTTAGTCTTCACGTGGCTAACTGCTCCATACTAGCCACTTTCATTTGCTCATTTCATGTTAATTACTAAAGGAATAGACTGGTCTTCCAGTAAGACATGTTGATATTATATACTGTCACATTGTATTTCCTATTGCTTTCATTTCGTTCTAAGGTAATTTACACGCTTATGATGTATATTAAGGTATCTTCTAGATTTTATGTTTCGTTATTGACATGAGTTTCTAAGACTAGATCGCTATGATGCATTTATCGTCCTAAAAATGCTGGATGACATCTAATGTGTCGACAGTAATCCATAGTCTATCGACGTGGTCTTGTCCAGGACCGAAGCAGACTGAGTAGTTGTACGCAACGTCGACTCAATTCGAGGTATGAGCAAATCATTTTTTTAGATTGTTACTCCATGACAATACTTATATGTATCATGGGAACTATTACCGGATTGACATAGCACGCGCTAGGCAACAAAGCAAAAGAAACAGTATTCCAACTTTGATAAATTCGTTCATCCAATTCATATTAAATAAGACATCAGCTGTGAAACTAGGTCTAACAATAAAGAAAAAGCAGTGGTCACGACGGTATTGCTGATGATGATTCACTGTCTGCGGACTTTCCAAGCACTATATCGTTATTTGGAATTTTATTCACAAAAATATATGAGACAAATAAATACCCAAACTTCATTAAATAATCGATGGTAATTACGATCTTTCAGGATGGGAGGAAGAGCTTATTAGACATGAATACTTATAGGAACATAACTATTTTTCAGTCATAAACTCCTAAAAAAGTTCTATAAAAAGAACAAGTTATTGCTTACTGAAAATAATTCTCTATCCCAAACCCGTTACAACAGGCTTTAGAAACAACTAAGGTAATGTAACTGTATAATAATGGACGTACTGGCCTATCAGGAAAGACTCGTTCGAGAGCGTGACAAGTTATGTGTTAGCTTTTGAGAAACAATCTATATAAATCGTTTTAAGCAGTGCTTAGGTGAGGGCCATACTTTGTATGCGTTTTTCGTCTCCTAATGGTACATTGTGCTCGGGAGACTGGTCATATATATTGAACAGACATTCACTATACGTTAATATCAGTATTTGAGAAATTCTTTCAAAACCAGAGAGATAATGCATGCGCAGAAAGTAGGACGTGTATTTTGTTAATGCATAATTCAGCGTTGGATATTGCGTTTTAAAAGCGTTAGATAAACCTGGACAGTTAACCAAAAGGATGTTACAATGTTTTTGCAAAATTCCTCAAATCAGTCGTCATTCTGAAAATTATTAAGTGTATTGGCAAACTGTTGAAACAGTGAACTATCCCATGGCCACTGAGGTCAGGGCAATAAATCCAAGATGGCGGTCTTCGTGCAGAACATCAAAACAAACAAGCGACCATGTAGCCTTCTGTCTTTATTGCTATTATCTAGCGTTCTGATTTGATTTTGAATACAAAATTCGGATGGAGATCCGAAGAATTTTACCCTATGTTAGTACTGCAACAAGTTGGAATGTTACTAAACAAAAGACGGACGAATTATCTTTACACAACATATTTAAACTAATGCGAACCTTAAACTTAAATTTATCGTCCAGCTACAGAAAAAAATATGTTTATATTATTATTGATGTAGGGTATGTTTGGTGACGTACTGCCTAGGACCCGGGAATGGCTCTATACTCCCAAGCGGCTATTGGGAACAAACACAATATAATATTTGACCTCCAAGTAATTGCATTTAGATATTGTAATCGCTTGCAATATCATGATAAATTCTATTAAATCAGCTGTATCACCAAATACAGCATTCTTGTTCAACATTCTTGAAAAGCAAACCTAACAAGTCATTGTTAAACAGTTTAGACAACATTTTTATATTGATATGCCCATCAAAATGCAGAGATTGGACATTCAAGAAAATGATATTATATTAAAATAATGCTCCAAGCTGAGGATAAGGATCAATATAATGAAATTCAGTATTTTCAAAATTGTTCCGGCATACTTACTACTTTCAATTTCGTATAACATCTAGTCTTTCTTCTTTTTAGATGTGGGGTAAGATCAAACGTTCAGAAACATTGCTTGGACTGTTTAATGTAGTTTTGTCATTATTGAATAATTATTTCTATTTCACCACAATAAAGATACAAAAGGATTGACTGAAGACCTCTTGCCAGCGGCAATAGCATGCACATGGATTACAAGCCAGTGAGGTCCAAGAGAGGATCATGGATATAAATCAGAATATTACATAGTATTTGCCCAGCAAAACGTATCGCGACAAAGACCCCATATTTTATATTACTTCGATAATATTAAAGCTATTTCCGTCCATTACCTGAAACACTTTATTCGTTCAGTTTAAATATTAATCCCCCTTGGCAAATGCTTGCCATGTATCACAAGATACAGTACAATACTAGTCTAGATTGTTTCATTGACTTAATACACTAGAGTCTTATTATAATCTTGACAACATTGGAGTATCCGGTTATTTGGACACTCAGTATCGTATTGATTTAAAATTAAAGTCATTCAAGTTAGACATTGAGTTGTGGTACAAATGTATACGATTAAACTGAGGAGACACTAACAAAAAACCGTCCTTGATAAACAGGCAAATTGCAATTCATTGTTTTGAAATAATCGATACTAACATAGTAAAACTGCCGTTTAGAGGTAACTATTTTGAGAAAACTATTTCAAGACAAGATACAAGAAAGAATAGCCTTTAATATCATTACAATGTTCTTGGAATGACTATATGGTATCACGGTACCAATTGTTTTCCATATACCTCAATGCTAATGTTTGGTGACATAAATATTCTTTATATCCTACCTCAGCATGCATGTCACACACTGTCATAGAGAACAATGCTAGATTGTCGTTTTGACAAGGACAAAGCCAGGTACTCTATTGCATTTAAGATGGATAACTCTGCTGGAACTAGACATGGGTAAGAGTTATCTAGTCATAACAGACAGTTTCAGCCATGTGTACCACATTTTAAAAAAATCATAAAAATACAAAATTTGACCAAGATCGGAATTAACATAATATCACATGTTGCCAAGAGGCTTTACAATGTTATAATCTCTGGCATTGTTTTCAAATATGAATGTCTTTCATTGGCTGAAGTCAATGTAGTGCGCTTAAAGTACTGGTAAATATTGGTTTACAAGTTGTAACTGAATTAAATCTGAATGGAGTGGAATAGAGTGTCTTCAGGTCTCACGGTATCATCGATATGGAAAAATGAAAAGCTGTTCAAATATGAAAGAACATAATATGGAAAATAAATGGGTTTTGCTGGTAAAGACTGGTCCCTGAGGAATGTAAAATTTAGTGATAATAATAGTGTGTGGGGTTTACTTGATTCCTTACTGACAACAATAGAGACAATATAGAAGTGTTTGATTCTCTACCTCTTTCTAGACTTGAATTCGAAAAATTCATTACTGAAATTAACATTTCACACCTTTATACGCGAATAAAAACACGATTGATGAATATTTGAAAAAATGTCTTATTTGTCCAAATGGTAATACTAATATAGGTCATTTATCGATACTATACGTCAGGGTAGACAAGTAACGAAAAATAGTTATTATTTTAGACATGCTAGATAGTACACTTTGTATTGTGCAAACAATCAGGGAATATTTAAAAGAGTTTTACGTCTTTGTTGTCTTAAACTAAGTAACCGAAATAGCAAATCCAACAAGTTTAGTACATTTCAACCAATGATTTAGATGTATTTCCCTAGAAAAGAAGGTGAAAATATAATGTTATAATAGTCTTAGATGGGCTGACGTACCAACAATCATCCTGAACTAGTGTTTCAGACCTAAATGACAACGTGCACTTTAAAATTCAAATGAATAATTTAAATAAAAGATGTATCCCATATTAAATCTGAAGAAAATTATACTTAATTACAGGCATTATGAATGTTGTTTTACCTTGGAATCTTGTATACATCCCCATATGAATTTAGAGTAACAATAGCATTTCCCGAATGAACTTTAATTGAAAACTGCCTCTAACTGTGAATACATTCGTTTCCAAAACTTCTAAGCTAGAAACCAAGGCTGGGTCTTTAACTCCAATCTTAGTAAACATATATTTATAACTTACAATAATAAAACAACACGAGAGCAGTCAGGTAGGTCTCAGCCTCAATAATGGACCAAGGTAAGAATACGATATAAATATACATAAAATTAGGCAGTGCATGCACATTTTAGTACTTACAAATGGCGACGAGCGCTGAAAGAACACAATAAACATTAGATTAGAACTGTGAAATACACTTTCGGTGGTGTAGCATGAAAGAAAAAAAACTCTAAATAAAGGACGCGCCTTCAATTGGGTTTTTCATATTTGTATTAAACAGTTACGTCTCCCTTTCTCGGCAGAGAAAATAAACCTGTATTACGAATGTCAATGTACAATATGAGTCAAACACAGGATCACCTCATTATGCGGGAATCTAAAGCATGTATTTAACCTGGTGTGATCTGAAATAATGTTACTGATATTTCATCCAAAATATGAAAAGGTGCATGATAATAAAACAGTAACTATACTTTATAGTAAAGTATAACTTTAACTTTGATGAATAGCTATTTTAGCAGGGAGGGTGAACCCTACAAACTTTAGAAGGTTCCAATGTCGAAATAAACCTTCCTTAAGAGGGGTTTTCAACTAGAAATAACATCAACTACCCTTCAAGAGAAACTCTCGGAGAGAGGGGGCCTCTCTGAGGGGTCCTCCTAAGTTAGTTCAACACGTTTTCTGCTTGAAAACTTATCGATAGTATTTGGATTACAAAAAATAAACCAACTTTGTTGTCGCGCCCTCCCTGCTGCTAATCATCCAAAAATTTTATCAAGACCCACGCCCTCGTTGCTGCTAATAATTTATCCAAAACTTTTATCAAGACCAACTTGATATCTTGTCCTGGGGTCATGTAAACTTATCGTTACAAACCCATGCAGAGTAGACTGTGCTTGTGAGAAGAAATTGCTAAACTTATTTATGTCCATATCACCGCTGCACCAAGTGTTACGAATATTTCTCAGTGTATGTGTATCAACCCCGTTAAAGACAGCAAGAATATGACAGTTATCCCTGATCACTTTAGGTATTTGTGTGTACCGCTGGGTTACATAAACCAGATCGGTGTTTATGTGTCTACCTCTACTAAATATCCTGGCAGGGTTTGTTTGCTTGTCCAGCATCATATCATCGTACACTATTAAATTGTTAACAAATCCATCAAGATCTTCTGCTTATGGCGCTTCACTGATATCAGTGATAAATTTAATAACAACATCGCCGTTTTCATTTAACGATTTTGCGTTTTCGTTAAAATCCTTAAGTACCTCATAGCACCGCTAGTCGTCTACAGACGGAGCAACCAAGTACAACTTTGCCATCTAAGCCATCTCATGATCAGGTTAAGTAGTAGTTGTGTCTTACCCGATCCAGATGGTCCTATGATAATCATACGAACATAATTTGGTAGCGCTGCATGATGCTTGACCGGCTCTTGTCTTCTTGTTGCTGAGAAATCAATTACATTCATGTTATAAAATATTATGGATTTATATTGTGTGAAATGCAGAGCGCGTACCCCGACAGATACATTAACAACTATTATAACAAGCAATAACAGGTCAGCGGTTACAGGTAAGTGTACGCGATGTGGTACAAAAATTTAAATTTATTCCCAAGTCAGGTGTTAAGTCAAAGTCAAATAATATTTTTGAAAAAGCGAGGATATGATATTGCAGCTATATTGACATAGTTACCAGGAACTCCGTGTGCTAAGTACCCAGGAGAAAAACACCTCCCAGGATATAATTATTGTGGCCCTGGAACCCGACTTGATATCAGACTTGATGATCAAGATCAACCAAAACCAGGTGAGTATCCGATAAATGAAATTGATAAAGCGTGTCATGCTCATGATGTAGCTTATAAGAGTAAAAATCTACAAGATAGACACATAACAGATGTGAAATTAATTCACGCGTTAAATTCTATAAAAAATAAAAACTTCAGAGAATCTTTAGCTAATTGGTTAGTAAGATCTGCGATGAAAGGTAAATTAGCGCTAGGTGCTGGTAATTAATAAACTGATGATTAAAATAATGGAATCGATTTATTATTTCCCAAGAGGATACTGGAAAGCTAACGCAGCAATTAGTAAACTCGCTGAAGTAGCTAAGGTTACACATGTTACTGCTAAAAGATGGTTATCCAAACAAGCAATATGGCAAATTTACCTACCACCGTCTAAACAAATTTATTTTGCACATTTTGATGTCAGCGTTCCTAATGAAGTTCATCAGGCTGATATATTATTTTTACCACATGATACAATCAATGTACGAAGACGTCAAATAACATACAAGTACGCGTTAACTCTTGTTCACGTTGCAAGTAGATATAAAGATGCAGAACTGTTGTTGACAAAGACAGCTGCTGAAGTTCCTCCTGCGTTTGAACGAATTTATCAAATTGGTGGTCTACGATTGCCACAGCTGTTACAGGTTGATCCTGGCAAAGAATTTCAGGGTCCAGTATCATCGTTGATGAAGCAAAGTAACGTCACCATCAGACGAGGACATACTGCGATTCATCGTGATCAAGCAACTGTCGAGCGATTTAATTGAACTCTTTGCTGAGCGGTTATTTGGATATCAATATACGAAGGAAGTTATTCAAGACAAGAGATCTCGCGAGTGGGTTGCAAGATTACCAAGTGTGATAGCTGCGCTAAATAATGAGATTACTCGAACAACCAACATGAAACCCATTAGCGCAATCACAAAAAAAACATATACCTGTACAACGACGTGATTTTTCAGCACATCCAGTACTAGGAAATGTGACTGTAGGATATTTATATGAACCAGGTGAACTTGAAGGTGGTAAAAAAAGAGCAACTGATCATGTCTGGAGTATTACGACACATAAGATATTTAACATAACAAGATCTACTGGTAGACCTGCAATTTACAGATTACATTCAACGTGGTTTTACATGTGAACAGTTACAAGTAATTCCCGAGGACACTCAATTACCACCTCGATCACGTAACTAGCAAATCGACGTCGATTACACTCAAGACAGGTCAGCATCACATTTTCACGTGTACGACCGCGGTTGTTATCTTTTCTATCTACGGTAAATTGTCTTGGATTATTACACGAATACTGCCACAACATTATACAATTACAACTTGCACAATGATTATTCTGCTTTGTTTCAGTGTCATGATAAATTCAACATCAAGATCAAAATCGTACTTATTTTTTTATCACTTTGTTTATAACCGGCTAATTTTGTTCTTATTATATTGTTGTCAATATCATCATTATTGATCACTGGCGAGTCCAAGACAATCCTCCGCAGCTGAGATATTCTTCTGACTCTGGACACCGCCAAGCAAACTAAATTCGACCATTCGATTCGATCATCAACGACCCAGACAACTGTATCAGATATAGTCAGTCCTTGAGATGAATGTATCTTCATTGCGTATCCTAGCGTCCACGGGGATTTATCAGCGCGCAGTGCATCCTCAACAACACTGTCATCAACTGCGACAATATCATTTAATACGAGATTCTGTTTTTCGGTCTGTCCTGGTATTTCAGTGTCAATATTTTGTAGTCGTGTATCAGCTGGTCTATAACACAACGGCACTGGCAACGTTGGAAACTTTTCTTTAAGTTTTTCAAACAACCGCTGTTGAATTGTGTCTCTGACTATCTTTCTACTACCACTATCAAGTCGTTTGGTCTCCACATTTGCAGAAAGTCGCTCATTGAATTCTCTGAAGTTATTGTACGCATAATTTCACATTGAATTTTATTCGGTTGTAGTCTGATTAATTTCTTAAACTCGTTTAATTTTGCATCAAGCGCTCTATAATCATCAGTTATCTCCGAGTAATAATCAACAAAATCTTTTAACCACAAATGTGGAGATGGTCCAACAAAAGGTGGTGGCTGACCATGATCAAAACACATTATCACAGCTGTATTTTTTGTCAATGACCAATCGAGAAATGTTTTTGATGTTTCTAACGGTACAATACATATTTCATCCCGAATTATAATCCTTGGAATATATTTCTCTCCCATTCGATCAGGAGTCCATGCGTCGCCCTTGTATCTGAAAAAGCTTTGATAAGTGTATGGGTTATCCCTCGTTGTTTCATCTCCCGCGCGAGTCTGTGTGTAGGTGTTAGCACAATCATATCTGAATTCCGAAATAATTCAATCGCTCGAGTCGTCTTACCAGACCCTCCCGACCCATTGAGATAAACGGTCTTGTGTCTGGATACTGGATCATTCACGGACGGTGCACTCGACATTTCCGATAATTCTGATTTATAATAACTATCTTTGATCTCAACATCTGCGGACTCAGTAATTATATACCATTTCTTCTTTTATTCTCCACGAACCCCATGATGCATCATCATCATCAGTTGTAAAACGAGTTACCAAATTCAGATATTTCTTGTCGATGTAAAACGAATCTGTTGCAACTTTAACTGCATTGTCAGGGAATATATTTATCATCGATAATAAATTGATGGAAACATAAGATAACATTGAAGATCTTAAATGAGTATACTGAGGTGACTCGCCATCAGTATAACTTACAATCGTACTCAGTTTTGTTCCAGATTTTAAAAAAAAAGTTTTCTCGACTTACAAATGTATCTCTCGATGTTGTCTCAGCGATTATAAAATCGTATTCAGCGTCGTCCATAATTAGTCGTGCATAATGTCGTTTATGATCATATGCACCGCCTTGAGCAAAATTTGCAATTATTCTTCTAACGAGATCCTGTGCGGTTCTTTTCTCTTCGAGATTGGCGATTAATGTACTGTAATCATCACTATCACAATCAACCAGTTCAGGTGTTGGTAATCATACTTCAGTCTGTGCGCGATATGATATAATTGCCTCACTGACCGTCAGCGATATCAGTATTGTACAATCAAGCATATATCCTAACAGCACTATTGGTGCCCATCGTTTTCACTAAAATGCCGACCAAACCAAACATAACAAATAACGTGGAGACCCTTAGCCATTTCGAATGACTTTACACGAGCGAACCATGTCAGGTCAAAATCGGGTAATGGTCCATTAATGGCCATTCGCGTCATCGAGTTTTTGGGGTGTTCAAACGCAACCATACCAACTGATATTATTTCCTTGTAATTATACTTGGTATTCCACAATCCGCCGTGTCCATATTCACAACAACCAAAATTGTACATCTTCGAGAAACTAACTTCGGGTTGGCTTCCACGATTTTTTTTCTCTGGCAGCGTGAGCTGCAACTAATGGAACAGTGAAACAATTAGTTAGTAATCGGTCAGTATTTTTTGAGTATTTCTGCACAAGGTTTCTCATTGTTTCATGAAGAGATTCTTTACGGTATATTTCACCGTTAACGCGGGTTTTAAACCTTTGTCTCGTTAATCGTAACTTCCCGCGGCCCACTCAGCTAAACCATCTACGGTTGGAACTGCCTTTATGGATTTAATACCATTTTCGAGGAATGTATCGTTTAAATCAACCCTAACCCTGGCTTGTTCTGTTTCTGTTTCTGGTATGCGATCTTTTATATCAGCGATATCAATAGCAATTCTACTGATACCCTCAAGTATTTCTTCACCGACGGGTGGAGGTTGAGCTGCAGCTATATCAGTTGGAAGATCTCGTACAATCGTGTTTGTTTTCTTGGTTCTTGCTGCTATCTTTTCAGTCTGCTTAGCGGTTTGTATCAATAATGGAAAATTACCCTTTTTCCTCTCCTCCTCCTCATCATCCTTAATATAACCCCATATAGATTTTTTCAGTAACCGTTGCAACCTTTTCAGTAGCTTTTGTAACGGGTTTAAATAACTGTTCTGCACCCGTAGCAAATTCAACTTGTGCTTCTTGTCGTTGTTGTAGTTTTTCTCTGACACTATCACGAACAGGAAGAAACTGTTTGATTACTTCTAATCGGTCTCATGCTAATCTAGTGGTATATGATTCTCCAATGTTTGCCATTATTTGATATAATAATATATTAATTAATAGCAGCAGGGAGGGCGCGACAACAAAGTTGGTTTATTTTTTGTAATCCAAATACTATCGATAAGTTTTCAAGCAGAAAACGTGTTGGACTAACTTAGGAGGACCACCAAGAGAGGCCCCCTCTCTCCGAGAGTTCCTCTTGAAGGGTAGTTGATGTTATTTCTGGTTGAAAACCCCTCTTTAGGAAGGTTTATTTCGACACTGGAACCTTCTAAAGTTTGTAGGGTTCATCCTCCCTGCTGCTATTTTTAAAGCATGTACGTGTCTTGCGAACCATATAAAAAACATAACTTGTTTATATTAGACTGAGGGGACATATATTTTTTATACTTACAAATGCTTGTATCTGCTTTTCTTCCTGAAACAAAATAGAACAAAGGTGATATTTGAAACAAACGTTGCCATTTAGTCTCAAAAATGGGACGTACAAGTACAATTGTCGCTACTTTAGCTGAGTATTCCACAATAGTTACCGTTTAACGTAATCTACTAGACAGGTTGTGTCATGTGTAAATATCCGTATTTGAACGTTTTTCTTTGTTTTTATTCTGAAAAAGTTAAAAAAGGAGCCGCAATGTATTTGCGCTACATAAAATAAGCATAACTGTATAAGTACAACCGACGTACTTAATCATATAGATACCAACAAACAAACATATATTTATATGTTCTTATTTTTCTATTCAGAAATATAACTTCCTAATGTGCCTGATATACTGGAGCATGGTTAAGTTGCATTAACACAATTAACCCTTCTATCAATCTGACAGAGACGTCAATCACATGGTTATTTGTTTGCAGTTTGTTTTCCAATTGACAGGTGTCATCAATACAGTTTCTCCGAAGGAAATAAAAGGAGGAAAATTGAGTGGGGTCATCAATCAAGTAGAAGGCGAACGTCCCAGCATCTGAGCCTACCTGAGATAAAAATTTATACCTCAGAAAATAAACGTATTTCGATGTCGACCAATGTTGTTTGACTTCATTTCCTATGACAATGAAAACTCCTTGATCCCAATCAACATTAGCCTCGGCATAGAGATAGACGTTGTTTACTAAAGAAAATCAGCTTCTCGATGTCAATTTATATTGATTGGAATTCAACATTTCCTATAAATATAAAACACCTTGGCCCCTTAGACATCACTTTACCTCGCCATCAAGGACGAAGATGACACCAAAATATAAAAAACACAACATGATTTCAATATCAACTGGGGCTGGTTGGGCTAACTTCCTATAAAAAATGTGGAAATATTCATTATCATAAGCAGTATCGACTATGTACGTGATTAGTCCCCTTGTCGCAACCATGTTGATGTTAGTGACAATTTTACAGTGCTGACTTAACAAAATTCCTATTAAAGTAGTTCTCTCAATCAACAGTAACATCCCCGATTTTACATAAGGCTTGACGACTTGATCCAGTCTAAGTTATTTAATATTAACGAGGCATAGATGGTAATGCTCACGCGTGATCCCCATTTTGATATCTGCGTGCATTTCGCGTAATGATGTTGATTATTGTATAGACCAGGAATTGGGCATTATGGCCGTGGAATGGTGTGATCCCTGCGTGAGGGATAAAATTTGCCTTTGATAGAAACTCTAATATCCTCATCTTCTCAAATTTAGTCCAAATAGCATCGCATATTGATTTGCCGCGGTTGAGTTGTTGACACAATTTTCTGGAAGCAAGTTATATTGTTGCAATATTGACTTAACGCAGACTATCTTAGCAGCTTTGTTTTAAACTCGGAGGAGTAATTTTCGTTCCATGATGTGTATTACTTCGCTAACCATATTTCGTCTTCGAATACCCTCCCCGATCGCTGATAAGATTGTTTACTTCGACTCCCGAAATATACTGGAAATGTGTTCTACTTTTCGTTTCATCTATTCAGTATTTTGTTAATTTTGGACGTATTCAGGACTCTATTACATGTGGCATAAATTATTCTTTGAATGTTGATCATAATTATTTGAAATTTGTACCTTTGAGGACTAGTGTTCTGACCGCACATCCTTACACGGCTGTATTATAAAAGAACGTGTTGAAGTTCGTGCTCGCACACACTATTTCTATATTACCCCTGGTATAGCGAGTGTCTTTGGCGTTCATATTGCAGTTAACAACTACTTTTTTCATCTTCCTACTGTGTCGTTCCTAAATGAACTATCGCGACGATGATGTAATTCAACGATAAATCTCGTGCCTCGTATATCTTATATAAAATGGATACATCGTCAGCTACGTGCAACATGTGCGCAAATTTTTCGGAGAATACACGGACGACAGCTCTAAGAAAAAATATTAGAAACATGAAGTGAAATATGATACCAAAGGACCGAGAACACTGATGTTTGTGAATGATTGTACAGCAGTATGTATTATTGTGTTTTTGTATTATACGCGAATAAAAGCGCAGCGCCTACAACGGCAGGAAAGGTTAGCGTGTCTGCGCTCTAATGCCATTGTCTGGTTAAAACTATATGTGATCACTGCTGTGTTATATTTAATGACGCAACATTTATATGCGATTCTTCTACCTCGATAAAAATCCGCGAAATCTAAGTGATGCTATGTTTGCTATTGTGATTTCCGTGTGTGTCACATCTAAGTAGGCACGAATACGGCACGTACTCGTCCAAACATGGTGTATTAATCCCGAGGCATATCAAATTAAGCTCGCTTTTAAAACTATTAATGTATATAGTATCTAATTCTCCCGCGCTGGCTTTGATATTAACGGTGGTAATTTCTGTTTTTAATGCATCGATTTCGAAGGCGAAAGTTATAATTGTATCCATGATTAATTGAGTTGTGAGGCAGTCAGAACAGTCATCAAATTCAATCAATGAAATATAATTGTTTAGATCACCTAGATATCATTATCAGTTTATCTGGTAGTGACCAGAGGGCATCCTTCGTGCTGGATTCACTGAATGGAAGCTGATATCGATACGTAATACAAATGTACCCACATCTAATTATTGAATACGGTGAGATTTATTTATATTTCATTAAATTCTTTCGCAATCGAAATAATTCGAACATCAAGATCAGCGTCTTACTTGAATGTTTGTTTCAAGCACCACCGCATTCCATTTGGATGGTGGTAGCGTCATCATCTAAGTCAGTACTAATCCGCTCGATGTTTCATGTGATAGTTTCAGCGCTACGGTCCCCCACAACTGGTTGTTGATCGCAGCGATTTCATTGTACTTATTTTTGAAATCTTTTCCATCCCTCTGTAAGCACGAGTCGACGACATAGCAGTGTTTGATTTCTTTTGGGTTGCATTTGATTTTAATGTCACGGTTAATCTTGTCAATGATGCTAAGAAGTCTTCTACATTTTGATCATTCGTGGAAACAACTCCGTATCTATCATGGGGGTTGTTCAAATAATACTGTTTATGTATTGCTTCAGTGACATTTCTTGATATTACATCCGTATCATCTGTTGGAGCAGGAACATTTCGGATGGCATTAATCGACCACATTCTAGTTCTGCCGGCGAGTTGCAACACATTTAAGGTGGATGTTTTAAATGACTTTCAGCGGAGAAACTTCAATGCACACACATCTGGAAACTACCTAAATTGGTCTAAACTGCCGGGACAAACAGCCGTGCGGATTTATCCTGATCCGTGTATAATTAGTTTATCAAGCTGGTTTTCGAAACGGAAATTATAATCTGTGTGATTATGTTCTTGTTTACATCAATCGGTCAATATATGATTCCCCCGTCAGGACTTAGTATCGACATGGTTACGCATTTAACTCAATGGAAAGTGTCCGAAAGTTTAACATGGTTTAAGGATCCTCACGAAATTGTATCGTCAGCCCGATAATAAAACTCGATTTGAGCCCGCTCAAACGAAGATTAGTAACGTTATAATCCCGCTCCTCCAATAACTGCTCCGCAAGTAAATACAGTTTGCAAGCACGTAATGGGGCCCAGATGGGGACTTTTGGTAGATATTTCTTTGATTCGCATGGACGAGTATTCGATCATAATTTTATAAATCCAAGAGGCGCTGTTGAAATATATATTCCAAGAAGTAAGTGAAGTCTACCTCGGCCCGTATAATTTCCCCACATATTCCAACACGATAATCATTCGTCAGGGACAGTCAGGGACGATATTGCTTCTTGGGCGTTATAAACTATGTTGAAATTTAACTCGTGTTCGTGAATTAAAGCGGAGAGTGCATCTACGTTGCAATAACGGGCGAAACTAGTCAGTACAATAATTGGATCAAAGCAGGTTTTACACTCAAATATGGTCCCTGCGAGAATATTAAATCGATTGACGACATACGCGAATTTCCTCAAACGCGATTTCCCCAAACGTGTCGGTTAGTATTTATAATTCCACAGGATCCCTCAAGGTAACTTCGGTCAGTGTCACGTTGAAAAGAGTTATCATGCCAGAATAAGACTTAACGTGATATTCGACGGAGAAAATATATCCAAAATGGTCCGAAGGACAATGCAGCTTGTGGGTAGCTGGACAGATGTGATCAACGTTGACAGACACAATTGATATTCCCCCAGCGAAAACCCTTTCGGATCTTGATGCGGCTGTAAATAAACTTCTGAAATGCGTCGATACGTCGTAGCGTGATCTTCACTAATTCGATTACGTTTTAACGATCTAATAGTGAGCAATGCCGTGCTGAGAATCACAGGACAATAAACAAGCGATGTCAATCTTTATCGACAACGTAGAATATGACATCGGCACGCGAAATATTGAAATGGTTCCTGGGGCAATCGCCTCGTATTTCGCAATATAGAGTCCGCCCCTTGTTGACAAGAAATATCCTAATCGTCATCAAGCTGGATAGATATTAAGCCCCCTACAATCATTTACTAATATGAAGCTGTTTGAACTTCAGTGAAATTACTCCAACCGATCTTTAGAAGTACACTCTAAAAATTATATTTGTACAAAATCATGAGAGACTGCTCCGGTGGCCTAGTGGTTAGAGCGTCTGCCTCGAATGCGAAAGATCAAGTGTTCGTTTCCAGGCCGAGTCATACCAAAGACTTACAAAAATTATACTATCAGCCATTCGCTTGGCGTTCAGCATTAAAAGGTTAGTGTTAAGACTGGCGGGCCTGGTGTCAGGATAATATTACTGTGTGTGACCTCATGCTACATGTCTGAGGCATGATACCCCAGTGCTAGATATCACTATAAACTTCCACGCTGCAGACATCGTAGCGAGATGACTGAAAAATTGTTGAAGCTATATTAAAAATCCAAATCACACACACACTCCAGCCGCTCAATCGGAAAATACATGTGGATGGACCATTTCTCGTTGGAAGGCGAATGCAACAATAAACTATTAAATGATATGAGCAGACTGACATCCGACAATTGCATCTCAGAAGCATGGTTATATTCTAAGTCGTTGTCAACGCGTATGTTCTTTCAGCAGTGTCAAATTAAGTTTGCTTTGTGAGTGCCAAGCTTGGCAGACGCATCTGACTTCAACATGGTACCTTATGGTAACGTCACTGCTAATATATATATGTTTATTACACTTAAACAAGCATTCTCAACGAATCTAATTTTAATCACTTTTCAAAAGTTGTAATGACAATTGAAATTGTGCCCCTTAAATCGCAACCGGAATCTAATCCGCTTCTAACGTCAACGAAACCGGTGCCTCCAAAGGGATATCTGCTGATACCACCGCCAACACCATTGTCGCGGATTAGTGATCATGCAGATGTTGACATTTTGTTATATAGTATCATCATCATCGGTTATGTAGCTGCCTTTGCAACTGTGCTTCGTTAACGACCTCATTGTATCATTTTCATGCAGTACATCCAAATGCTATATCTATGATTAGATTACTAGCATATATTCTGACATTAAACATTGTCATCTTTGAAAATTATCAACGAATATATCCATCAGCAGTGACTTCAGTGTATAACAACCAATCTGTGACCACTGTACGAGCATTTGTAGTCACTATTAAAATATGTCCCACAAGGATGGCTCATGGACAGCTGATGGCGGAGCAGGTGCATGTACTACCCGTGCATTGGTTGGATATTTGTTGTGATAGGTAATGGGGTAGGTGCCGGTGGTGACGTCGGGGATGGTGTTGGTGTTGATGCTTTCTTTAATGAGGCTTGAATTTATATTACCGTCGCCAGATTAATAAAATTGACTAATTACCCACGAGATAATGTTGGCACAGGAATGAAATATAATGGCAATACCGCTCCGCAACGGCTTTCATCTGTGATATAACTTTGTGTTGATTTATTATGATGTGGACTTATACATGTTCGAAATGTGTCTTCGTTTTATGGAATCTCTTCTCTACTGGCATTTAAATAATCTCTACTGACGTGTATTTCTTTGAGTCCGATGAGACCTTACTTATGTTCGGTTATTTTCTTAGAACGCGACGGCAATATCGGCTTCGATCCTCACTATTCAACATTGCACTGTAACCGATGAAGAATATGTTAATTGCAAGTTCCGTACTGTAGATGACTCTAGTATATAAAATACCCCACTTGTCGATGGAAAAAAATAGGATGAGCTGTGATAACGTCGCCAACAATCCGCGACCAAGTTCTGGGGCCAATACATGTTTCCACAATTGGGGCATTGCTGCCGTTAATGTGTGTTCTAGCGTAACCTTCGCGTGGTATTCTCGGAAGAAATAACTTAGAGTTTCACAACAGACGGATCTTTCCATGTCGTTTTATCCAACATGAATCGTGGTTCCTTGCCTTGAAATACAGATGTCTGCAACGCATCGCCGATCTCGGGATAAAATAAAAAATTTCCCTTTTGGTATCTTCACCAAATTTTACTAAAGTTGCCAAAGAACATTTTATGGGCCTTGATCAAATTTGTTTGTTTTAATTAACCTCCTCTTATATGCATAACTGGCTTTAATTGTGTATCGAATGATTCTGTCCATTCCTCTTCGCATTGTCTGGCATGGCTCTTATTGCATATATTCGAAGCATTATATATCATCGGTGTCGGGGTCGGGTTTTCAGTGATTATATCCAGCCCTGGGGCCCGTTCGTAGGATCAGCACTTACGTCTTCTTTAACGATATCTTCCGGTTGACGAAATTTATTCATTTTGATGCTTGCTAAATGATTAAATGGTGTTTATCTCTGCCATTTTAGAGCATATTACAATATGCATCTCTCAGGTGTAAAGGATATGCAATAATAATCTCACAGCTCGGAGCATCAATTGATGCATGTAGAATACCCAGCCGTCCACATGTATTGAAAGGAAAATACAACACACGTGTTATAATTTCTAATAATCATAGAACGATTGATCGAACTTTACTACTCATGGTAATACTTCCTAATTTGTGTGCATACGACATTATTGTCCTGGGATCAACACTCTTATCACCCAAAATTGTTCTCAAGGCGACATCAGTCCAGGTCGAGAGGGCAGAGATGATCGACAACAACAGACGTCTCGCAGATAACATTTGGTAGGCTATCCCCCAACACATTTTACTAAATACAATACACTTAAGTTATGTACATTTATTGCATACGATAATGTATATTTGCTGTGGTTGCACTTTTTCCATAATTGAGGGTAGGAAATGGGGCCCTCCCTGACTAATGCCTATTTTTTGTAAACAAGATATTGCATAACTATGTTTTATGTTTTGATATTATATTTCAGGATAATTAATAAATGTAGGTAAACATATTTACATGGATTTGAGTTCAGGACATTGCTATTTCATAGGAAAATGTTGTCAATCTGACTTTTGCAGGTATCATATTAAATTGGAACTTAAAATAAAATTAACCTTGTTTACAGCTTAGAATGTTCTTGAAATTGCTTGTTACCCTCATCGAGGCGGAACAGTTTTCACGGGAAAAGCATTGCCGAATTTAGCGTAGAGCAAACAGAAAAGACCAACAAGACACCATAGGAGCTAGGTTATTGGAAACACTATGCTAATACTACTAGCCATTCCGGAAGAACAACGATACTAATAAGTTCATGATATCCATTGTGGTGGCCGTATTACAAATGAGAGTGACATAATTTTCATGTATAGTCAATTAGACACCATAATACGTTTTATATTGAAAACCACGTGTCTGTATAACTATTCCTTCAAGAGTAGCAATATTAAGATTTCCAAAATGGAGGTTGTGATGGCCATAATATGGACAACATATTTACACGAGTTTCTTTTAGAATCTGACAGAGATAATAAAACGTCTTCTTTTGAAACCACCATTTCAATATGTCTTTTCGTTCAGCTATTTCAAGATATACGCTGTATAGGCGATAATTGACATCAGAATGTCACCAATTTTTATTTTCGATCATTTAGTCGAAAAAAGCGTCCGTCTTAACGTATTTATTGAGCAAAGCATTATCGTTTTGCAACTTGGTAAAATTTTACTTCTTTTCGAACAAACACAATAATTGAACTATATATATTAAAGCAGGTGAAATGCACAAGGAAAAATGGTTGTTTTGTAAGCGATATGGCTATATGGATAATGACATGACAGGAAACATTTCTGCATCTTTTAGATCTTTCCAGATCATAAAGCGTATAGATGACATTAGCAATGTTTGATGAAATATGAGGTAAATTCGAGAACTAGTTTGTTTTCGTTTTAATAAATTAACTAGTCTAGTCTTAGCAATTAAACAACAGTCTTATGCATTGCGTTATTTTGTCTTATTGCGTGAAAGCAGATATCTCAGTACTTACTCTTTCTTTTTTCTCTCTTTCTTCCTGAAATAATATAATAATTTTTATATTAAAATGCAAATGAAATGCGGGTCATTACTTCAAAGGATTATTCCACAATAGCGTTCATTTAAATTAATTTCTACGCGGACTGTCCCGTATTTAAAACTGCGAATGTTAAATTTCCGTCCAATCCTTATTTTGATGTGACAAAACATTATCGAACCACAAAATACATACAATACCTCTAACTGTTTAACTAAACGTGGTTATGTTGGTACTTAGACACACCATAACAGATAAATAGTGATTTGTCAGTGACGAGTATCATCTCTATAATTGGCAGAGTGCGCTGCTTCCTAATACAACAAATGCAATGGGATCCAAATCTGCACTTTATACTGTTTGCGTTTTGTTTCCTTATTTTTGTTGTTGTTCTTTTTCACTTACTGAGCCCTCGAACGGTGTGAATAATATTAAATTTGCACTTCGCTGAATTTAAATCTGAACAGATTAAAGAAAATCGTACCGAGGAGGTCGTAAAATATGCTCTGAAAAGTGGCAGGGAGAACGAAGTGTTCAGAATAGAATAAACTTTTCAAAGAATGTTCATCTTCTTATTTCTGCAAAAACTGTACATGTCATTAGTTTCTGCTTTCCTGTTTTTGCAACTTCATGATAATTTATTACTTGTTCAATGATAATTCCATAAATACCAGCATGTGTAAATAGCATAGTGTACATTATTTTTGACTGAAATATTTTGATGCCATTTTGAAGCATAAACGCCATAAAACCTATTAATCAAGCACCTTGTCATTGGACTATTTCAATACAACAACGAAAATGGACATTGTATGTTGTATTCTTGCACTAAAGATACAATGCCGTTTCTGTATGTGCATGTGTGGACATTCTTGAAAGACAAACTAGCACAATCAGATTCGAAATCTTTGATTTCATTCTCTATTACATGAGATTTCATATTGGAGTGGACAATTATAGTATATAGTAACAATTAAATAACTGATGGCAAACGTGGAGAATTAAATTCAAATTCAAGAACGTATATTAGAGCATTCAACATCCGTTACGTAAGCGTTATGAAGTTCCCGTTTTGGAGGGTGAGATTTATAACAATGATAAATATTTGTTGGAATATTCATGTAATATCCATTGCCATGTGAGCGAAGTAATTATGCTATAATAAACAAATATAATGCATGCACTTCGATATTACGTTTATATATTCCACTGGACAGTCAAATAAAGAGCTTTGTCTTGTTGCCCAGTTTCTCCGTGCGTGTCGGACTGCATCATAATGGTAACAAATGCATTCTATTCTTCTTGCCAAGTTCTCATATGTATACGTTTGTCACACAAAGATGCATAATACGTGATTGATAATGTGTTGTTGTTATTTTGGGTTTAACGCAATTTCCTGGCACAAGATAGGCAATGCATTGCACCTACTATCACTGGTGGAGAACGAATCCGGAAAAAAAAAACAGACGAGGACCTCCGATCAACAATAACCTACTGGCAGCTCTCTTATATAACCACATCGGCCAAGGCCGAGACTCGAATATTTCGGACAGAGGTGAGATGGTTGTGATCGGTAAAAACAAGCGCCTTAGACCACTCGGTTTAACCGGGATTCCTGCATGAGAATAAGTAAGATAATAAATCACACAATATCATGATATCAATATATTTTTCGGCTCTCAATTTCCATTGAGACTGGCGGTCATTGTAACCTCTTGATATCTCATCTGGATAGTTATCTAATATTAGAGATCCAATAAAGAAAATAAGTGATGCATGGTAGAAGCAGAGCATAATGAACATACAACATTGCAAAAAAATGGGCGAGAAATGTAAATTCTATGTCCACTGTGGGCTGTCAGCCCACTTTCTCTGCTCTTTTCACTACGGATCCCATTGCAATTTTTTTTTCTACATCTAAATTTTAACAGTGTTATAAAGAGGAACTCCGATTAGAATCAAATGGAAATAAAAAGAAAACCAGAATCTTTCACTGCCAATTCAACCAGAATAATAAAAAAGTGTGCACCCTTCCTTATTGCTTATTACACATGTTTGATTTTACCACTATTTTGATGAAATGCACGTTTAGTCGGCTGCAGAAACGTGTGAAATATGTCAACATGAATAGCAAAATAGAAACCATGGACCAAAAACTCAATACCCATTTTAAATTATGCTTAGTATTGCTGTATGACATATTGGTATTAAAACAAAGATTATTTTTCTTAAACCCTTTTTCTGTGCTTTCTATATCGTATCATGCCCATAACAGCAGGGTAATTGCCATTTGAAAATATTATCAGACGTATGAAGACACGGTCTCATTATTTTCGATCGAGACAACACAGGAATTTTGCATTTGTCCTGAATGTTATGACACTAAACAAAGGAAAAGAACTTCATTGTATAAAAATGATTATTTCGTCTGCTGTTTTAATAAATCACAAAGGTGTATGCACCTGAACGTCTCTTAATGAGTATGCAGTACAGTCCATATATATATATATATATATATATATATATATATATATATATATATATATATATATATATATATATATATACTAGACAGTCGATCTATACACAGAACTCAACCAAACACGAATGTATGCATATATGCATCGTGATGTCGCAATATTGGACGCTCTGTATATCCACATATCTCTCTTTCTCTCTGTATATGTATAGGTTAATGCATTTGTATGGGGGAATAGGAACGAGTTGTTTGGATGGAAATACTGCACGACATTGTTGGTGTATCCATCCGACAAAACGAGTTTATATTTTCCCATAAAAATGCCATAACCTATTCCTTATATGCTTATTTGTTTATTTTTCCTAAGGCTTAATTATGTGAAAAATATACGCTATACGAAACAAAATAACTGAATGTATGCCGTATTCCAAACTAAATACACAGGCGCAGATTCTTCGTTAGACAACATTATTAATGCGCACTTAACTCCACTCAGATAAATTTGAACTTAATCGCGCGCTAGACATAACTATCGAAAGAACATGGCCTTTTTGTCTACTTAAAATTGAAATTTGGAGTCATATTTTGAATGAATGTGCATTGCAACAACTTTTCCATTTTATCTGGAATGAATATATTTTGTCATTTGTGTCACTTCTACGAAATTTCGTGATTATGGACTGGAATTATGTGCCAATTCTACATGAAGTAAATTACATTTCAGCGGCGACGAAACAGCGTGTTGTCATCTGCAAATGTGTTTCTGTTCTGCCATTGAATGTTTGAATTCATAATGTGGGACAAATATGAAATCATTCAATCTCAACGATCAAATAGACGCTATGGAATATAATGTTTATTTCATTTTGAGTGCAGTAAGGAGCATGTAATTGCACTTGGAATATAGTCGTAATAACAGTACAATTTCAAAATGCGTAATCAAGCTTGGGAACCCATGACATGGCTCATGTAATTCGGATTTGCATAACTACGAATGTATATTTTGAGGACATTCAGGATGTAAAACTGTAAAACTCTAAGTATAGTTTTTGCCATTCTTATTAACAGCTAAAGGAGACATGGTTATGCCTTGTAACTTGCATGTTATATATAGGTACTCACCAAATTTATGAAATCTGGCGTTTATCGCCAAAGTCCAAAACAAGTTAACGCGCAATGTAGCAAAGTAGCTGGTATGTGGCCATCCACGAAACATCTGCTTTATTTCATTCAGAAACAAATTTAATCAACCAAAAGGTAAAGCGTCTGAAACACGAGTGTACATGATACGTTTACAAAGTAGTTCCTAACAGACTATTGGACACACGCGTCCTACACGTGAGTGCAATATGAAGGTGTGCAATGTCGTAAAAAACTGAACGATTCTGACAATGTAAAGTTAAAAGAGAAACAAATGAGCATATCATAAATGCGTGTATTCCTTCCATATCACACAGATTGTAGAAGTCGCAGTATACAGAACTGAAAGTATGTTTGAAAAATCATAGAGGAGAACATTATATAATTTTGAAACTTATTTAGATGTATTTATGGGAAGAATTAACCTGAGTGTGTCATAATATCAAAGACAACATGTAGGTTTAAGGATATATGAATCAGCGAATGTTGCATTGCGTAGAAGTGATGAAGGTGAATAGTGAATTGGAAAACATGTAACATTGTTTGACCATATTAGAAAACTCAATCAGTAATTCAATTAACAAGTTATATGCAAGCAACAGACAGCTAGTTTAGAATTCAGCAGCAGAATAAAGGAGCACTCTACACTCGGAGTAGGAACACTTTCGCTAGATGATTTATCAGCTGATTGCAAACGATCAGAACATCTTATGCGTCCCTTAATATTTTAATAGGGGTACGCTTGGCAGAAACAGCAATAAATGATACAGAACTTATCGAAATGAATGGTCCATACTTCTCCAAAAATAAAATCAGATAGAGGTTTGGTGACCCAACTAGTGCATTACTTTCAGTGAAAAACCGTGACCATGATGCCTTTGAAATAAAATCATTTGGAATAGCTACTGACTTTATTAAATTGTTTGTTTTCAAATCTACAGCAGTCCTAAATGATGTGCCATTTCTTTAAAACTAAGTGCATTTAGGAAAAGATAAGGATTTCCGATGAGTCTTATAAGAAGTTTATTTATCCATTGAACATTGGAAGGGAAGTAAAAGCAACAATTTATGAAAAGTTCAACAAACACTTTCTAATATATAGCGAACATTTAATATATGTTTACAATAGTATGAATTAAATCCCAAATAATACTAAGTGCTGTATCACAAATATAAAATGCAGAATGTTCCGTAATTAATTTCAATAGTCTTGAATGTTATGATATTCCGAGTCTTGAAATTCCTAACATACCAAAAGTACTGAATGTCCTGATGCACCACAATATTACAATCCAAGCACTGTTTGAATTATTTCTCAGCAGTCCCTAGCTATTTTTTTAGTCCAAACATTCCATGAGTACCTTGTATTTACACTGAATAATTTAAATAAATAATTGGTTTATAATTTAGATGAACACAGTAGTAAATTTTGACATACAAACATTGATATGAATAGGTATTTAAAATTTCTTTAACTTAACCTCCATTTATATATTTATGCCGATGCTTTGCAGCAATAGATTCTTCTAGATAACAAACTTCTGATAGAAAATTTCTTTATGTCTTGAACTCAAATTGGAATAAGCTTCTTACTAGTTAAAATCATGGCAAAAATCAATCAGAACCAGGACAAAACTACATAAGGGCATAATAAGAAAACTCCACAATTTCATATGAACATATGTTCAGCAGGACAAGCGATCAACATAGTTTACCACCGCATCGGCATTGTTGGATGTCCGAGCGGCACCATGGTCATCTGGGATCAATTAGCTCATAAGATAAATGTGTTTGCAAAGTTTCGTCTAAGTACTTTAGGAACGGTAAATAAGCAATAAAAAAGAAAAAACACTCGGGATTTCCTCGTATTTTAGTCTCTGAATTTTAACTTTTCTTTCTTTACTGTATCATGCTGAGATAAACGAACAACGCGCTGCAAAGATTTCTTCCATGCATTGCATCTAGTTGTTTAGGTAAAATGTGGTTATTAAAATATAACCAAAAATGTATAAACGCATGATAGTCTTGCTAAGAGCATGTGGTACAATCTTTAAACTATAGATTATATAATAGATTGTATAGTGTTACAGTATATGTACATTGATAAACCAAATATAAATGTACACACATATGGCTAGCTATGGCAATTAAATTCCTTCATGTATTACAAACAGAACATGATACCATAAACTTCCGCGTTTAATTTGAGAAATGTATCCATAAAATCGGTTTGTCATAAATTTAAACTTTTCCATCTTTTCTTTAGCCGAAAAGGATACGGGATAATGACCTACAAGGTTAATACGTAACATCAAATTCCGTTGGCACAATGTGAATAAGAATACGTTCAGACACAAACAAGCAAACATTTTCAATAATTATCATCACATCAATACACTTACTGGTTACTACGGCAAATACAATGGCGAATCTTCAAATGTGCAATTATGGTCGGACAGAGGAAACAAATAATCTTAATAGACCCAAGGTAGTGTTTTAGTTCAAAATGTCGATGAGACCTTGTATTTCAATTTAATACTTTAAATAAATAATAGTTTTAAAAATTTATCTTAACACAGTAGTACACTATGATACCAAAAGACTGATATGAATCAATATTTAAAATCGTTTTTTCTTTAACCTCCATTTAAATTGTGTGTAACTATACTATGTAGCAACAGATTGCTCTCGATAACCAAACTGACTGATGTAAACTTTCACTAACTATTGAACTCAGATTGGAATAAACATCTTGTTTACTCGTTGTAATCACGATAAAAAGACATTCACAATATGTAATCACCATAAAGACAACGGTCAGATACATAACATAAATAAATAAAAAAACATCCAAGTTCGTACGACCATATGATCAGCAGGAGTAGCAATCACATCATGTTGCCACTGCAAGGACAATATTGGATGTCCGAGAGGTACCATGTTCATCAAGGATCAATTATCTCAAAGGACAAAAGTTATTTAGGAAAGGTATCCATGATAAACTTTGAGCTAACGGGTAGATCAACATATAAATATAATACATTTTAAGAAGCTCAAACAGATTTTCATCAATGTGTTAATAAGTACATTTTCAGCTATGACACGTTTTGCCATAAAAATAGGAGAGGGGTAGAGTATGAATACTGAAGGATGTCGGGTGGAGTGCACTACGTAAGTTGTAGCATATCTGCTATCAAATATATACATCAACGACAGTTTACATGCATGTCTGCCATCAAATGTATACATTATGGACAGTTTACATGCATATCTGCCATCAAATGTATACCTTATGGACAGTTTACATGCATATCTGCCATCAAATGTATACATTATGGACAGTTTACATGCATATCTGCCATCAAATGTATACATTATGGACAGTTTACATGCATATCTGCCATCAAATATATACATTATGGACAGTTTACATGCATATCTGCCATCAAATATATACATTATGGACAGTTTACATGCCTATCTGCCATCAAATATATACATTATGGACAGTTTACATGCATATCTGCCATCAAATGTATACATTTTGGACAGTTTACATTTATAAATAGGTCAATTGTCACCATATTATTTTTGCTTGACGTGTTTTGAAGCCGTATTCTTCAGATCTGAACATGGATGTATCTATGACTATATTTATTGTTGAGGACGTCTCATGATTTTGAGCCCAACCATATCATTCAGTACATGTTTTTGAACTTTGTGTTTCACATTTCAATTGTTTTAGAATTGCTTTCCTGTATGTGTTCTGGAGAAATATGAAGAAACTATTTATCAATAATTACTCTATTTTCTCCCTATTCTTCCTGAAAGAATATAATGCATGTGACATTAGCAACCGTACTATAAACTTCACTTATTTCCTTCCAAAATACTGAACAGGCATGCGTGCAAATATTCGTAAATGTAAATATAATGCAAATTATTGCTTGAACAGAGGTGTTGTGTCTCGTATTTAAATATCCAAATTCCAACGTGCTGTCATTTCTTTATTTTGAAGAAATAGCAATGAACCAAACACTCAGTCTTCCGCCATAAAATACTTTTAAATGTTTAGCTAAGGGTGCATATGTTGCAACTTAGATCCAACTATATACAAACAGATTTTCGGTAACTAGCATCATCTGTTATGTGATACAGTGCGTTGTTGATTACATGGCTACAAGAGAGGAAAACAAGCCCGACATCAAATACTAGAGTTTGTGTTTTGTTTTACTTTTTCTCATAGCGCCTTCAGACGGTACATAGAATATAATAAAGACATGTAAGCCTAAATAAGAACACAGGTGCACTGCAGGATACATATGCTCATAACGGATGCGGGAGGTCGTGGGTTTGATCCCCGGTCGAGTCATATCAAAGACTTACAAAAATGGTACTAACAGCTGCCTCGTTTGGCGCGCAGCATTAAGACGTTATTGTCAAGACTGGTTGGCCTAGTGTCAGAATAATCTGACTGGGTGGTACATCATGCTACATGGCTGTGGCATGATGCCCCAGTGGTAAACATCACAATAAATAGCCACGTTGCAGACATCGTAGCAATATGATGAAAAATAGTTAAAGCTACGTTAAAAAAATCAAAATCCAAAGTCTGACATAGTAACCACTGCATCCCACTGATTGTAAGTCAGATATGCTAACTACTGCAATCCCCTCATTGTAAATCATATATGTTATCCACTGCAATCCACTGATTGTAAGTCAGACATGATAACCACTCTAACCTACTGATTCTAAGTCAGACATATTAACCACTGCAACCCACTGTATATTAGACATATTAGCAATTGCAAAATACTGATTTTAATTATTCCCACAACCCACGATTATAAGCAATAATTGCTAACCAGTAAGTGTAAGTAGGACATGCTAACCACTGATTTTAATATGGTCAGACATTATAACCAATGCCAGTCAGACATGCTAACGAGTACTTGTATGTAAGACATGCTAACCAGTGTTTGCAACTAATTCAAGCTGTTTGTTAAAATAAGACATGATAATCAGTGCTTGTAAGACATGCTAACCAGTGCTCGCAAGTAAGACATGCTAACCAGTGCATGTTAAAGTAAGACATGCTAATCAGTGCTTGTAAGTAAGACATGATAACCAACGTTTGCAAGTAAAACATGCTAACTGGTGTTTGTAAGTAAGACATGCTAACCAGTGTTTGTAAGACATGATATCCACTGTTTGTTAAATTAAGATATGCTAATCAGTGCTTGTAAGTAAGACATGCTAACCAGTGTTTGTAAGTAAGACATGCTAACCAGTGTTTGTATGTGAGACATATTAACCAGTGCTTGTAAGTAAGACATGCTATCAAATGCTTGTAAGTAAAAGCTCTTACCCAGTATTATTAAAGTAAGACTTTCTAACCAGTGCGTTTAAGTACAACGTGAATTCCACTGACTTTAAGTATGGTAAGACATCCTAACCAGCGCTGGTAAGACATCCTTATTAGTGTTTGTAAGTAAGACATGCTAACCAGTGTTTGCAAGTAGAAAATGCTAACCATTATTTGTTAAAGTAAGACATTCTAACCAGTGTTTGTAAGCAAGACATTCTAGTCAGTTCTTGTAAGACATGCTAAGCAGTGTTTGTAAGTAAGACATGTTAACCAGCGCTTGTTAAATACACGTTAATCAGTGCTTGCAAGTACAACATGCTCATCAGTGCTTGTAGGTAAATACATGTAAATCAGTGCTGATACGTAAATACATGCTAATCAGTGCTTGTAAATAAATACCTGTGAACTAATGTATGTAAGACATGTTAACCAGTGCTTGTAAGACATGCTAACCAGTGTTTGTTAAATTAAAACATCTAATCAGTGCTTGTAAGTAAAACATGCTAATCAGTGCTTGTAAGTAAGACATGCTGACCAGTGTTTGTAAGTAAGGTATGCTAATCAATGCTTGCAAGTGAATACATGCAAATCAGTGTTTGTAAGTAATACATGTTAACACGTGTTTGTAAGTAAGACATGGTAATCATTGCTTGTAAGTACCAGTGTTTGTAAGTAAGACATGTCAACCAGTGCTTGTAAGTAATACATGATGACCAGTGGTTTTTAAGCATGACATGCTGACCAGTGCTTGTAAGTAAGACAGGCTAATCAATGTTTGTAAGTTAGAGATGCTAACCAGTGTTTGTAAGCAAGATATGCTAACCAGTGCTTGTAAGTAGGACATGCTAACCAGTGCTATTGAATTAAATTAGTAGTATGCTTGTAAACACACCTTTACACATAAGTTAGAGATTCTAACCAGTGCTTTTTTATGTAAGACATGCTGACCAGTGCTTGTAAGTAAGACATGCTAATCAATGTTGGTAAGTTAGAGATACTAACAAGTGTTTGTAAGTAAGATATGCTAACCAGTGCTTGTAAGACATGAAAATCAGTGCTTGGAAGTACGACATGCTAACCAGTGCTTGTAAGTAAGCATGCTAATCAATGTTTGTAAGTTAGAGATGCAAACCAGTGCTTGTAAAAGTGAGACATTCTAACCAATGTTAGTAAGCAAGACATTCTAGTCAGTACTTGTAAGACATGCTAACTAGTGTTTGTAAAGTTATTCGCCTGTCAGTCAATAATTTAACAGGAAGGACAGCTGGTGAGACAATCTCGTATTATAAAAGTCACCTCATGAAGCAAAGGTATAATTCATTAGTCCATAAAAGTGACCATTTGAACGTATTTACTAATGGAAGGACGGACTCTACTTATTTTTCCGACAAAAGGAATAAATGCGTGATATAAAAACGATATTCCTTCATTGGTGAGTTACAAAAATGAGGAACATTTGGCGAATAATTATTTTTGATAAATATCTTCGTCTTAGAAATCACATAATAACTGGAATTAATGCATGATTTGTGCTTCTTTACTCAAAGTAGTTATAACCTTACTTACTCTTTCTTTTTTCTCTCTTTCTTCCTGAAAGAATAGAATATATCTGATATTAGACAAGATGATATTAATTCCACGTATTTGCTGTCCAAAAATGGAATAGATACACATGTACATATTCGTCACATTCGTAAATGGAAATAAGGTACATGTCACAGTGTAAGTCATTACATGAATAAATGTAATCCACACATGTTGCCATTTTAATTAATCTATTGTAAGGCTTGTATCGTATGTACATATTTGGATTCCAACTTTTCTGTCCCGTCTTTGTCCTGTAATGTTTCAGCGATTTAGTGCATTTTTGCTTTTAAGCAACAAGTACAGAGCGCTGCTAATTACAACAAATTAAACCGCTGACAGGCTATCAGCAAATCTGCACTGTATTTCTGCCGTTTGTGATTTATTCTTGTTTCACTGCACTCTCCCTAAAACTGTGCATATAATTATAACGTCACCCATATCTCAATTGTCATGTGGACTGATATAAGAAACACGTACCTTGAATTCGGTAAGGTGCGCTCTGGAACGTAGGCAGACAAAACGAATATTGTTTTATTTCATGATAGTATAACGTTTTCAAAATGCTTATCTGCTTATTTGTTCGAAAACATTAGCTGTCATTCTGTTTTCCAAATTCATACTTGTTCTTCAATATTTGATTAAATTATAGACTTAAAGATTCTTGTGTTGCACAAATGTCTGCAAAACCTCTTTCACTACACTACATTATATCAGAATTGTTTATTTCCGTTATGTTGATGTGATTTGAAAAAAGGAAGAAACAATGTGGATCAAGCACATAGTCATACGACGGTAAATTATATTTTAGTACATTGGTACAATTTCCCAGTGTATGTTTAATTCTTGCTCAACATAATGATAAAAAAGTTTTCTCTGTATATGCATGTGTTCACATTCATGAAACACAAAGAGAATCTGAATAGAAAACCTTATCAGGATTCCTTACTGTTCTCATCAAGGAAAAGGAATAGGCGGCTGTAAAGTATGCAACGACGACGCTATTCTAATTAAGTGCACATTGCACAATTGGTACGTCTTCAACTAGATAATCCTCAGTTGTTAACTGAATATTAGAAGAAAAGAAAAATAAAAAAGTTGCGCTTTTCATAACAGTTCATTTTACACTATGAGTTTTTCAGATCATCTGGGTGCACTTCTCGAAAAGTGTTAGGCAACGTCAAATGCAACATTTTTGTCAAAACTGATTGCTTCATCTTCCTTTATGTGGGGCACAGACTTACATGAGATAATTATCGGAGCAGATAAGTATAACACGTGATAACTTGTATGACCATAGTCGCGTGTACATAGGCACGTTTTCATCTATCTATCTATCTATCTATCTATCTATCTATCTATATATATATATATATATATATATACTGCCTCGTATAGCTAATCCACAATTACATATGATTCTTACGAGAATTCGTTGTTATTTTCCCTCCGAAATAATCAATAAACATAACTTACATATTAGCTGTGAACTCAATATGGATGATAACAGTTAATTATAAAACGCGATGTTCAAATAAAATTATATGTGTGCAGCTTAAGTACGACACCAAGTCCAATAGTAGCTAAAAGTACAATACCAGAATCAAAAAGCACTAATGCAAACACATACAGTTATCTGCTAAAATGTATTGCTCTCATTTGTTTGCAATTAAAGTAAACGTTTTCAGTACCGAATCATTAAGGGATACACAAATCAATAAACTGTGCCACTTTGAAAACTTCATCGATGAAATAAAATAAAATAATTAAATAAAGACATAACGATGATATAAAAATGGAGAGACTTTGAGGATACTGTCCATAGCATCTGTTGTATACACACATCATTCAAATTAGAATTTGTATTGTAAGGAACACAACCTAAGAAAGACATGAAGAAAATGGTTTTGCATAAAATGGCAGATGGAAAAGTGACTGTTTGATTTTATGTTATTTTTATAGGGATTAATGCCATTTTCCAGCACAAGATAGGCTATGCATGACGGCCCGTATAAATGGTGGAGAAAGAACCCGGGGAAACCCCGGAAAGAACCACGAAAAGCTACTGGCAAGCCTTCTCAAATACCCACATTGGCCGAGCCCGAGAGGCGAAACCAGGCAGACAGACGTGAGATAGCATTGATCTGAAACGGTGAGCGCTTTAGACCACTATGCTACAATATGACCTCAGATCGGCACCATTTTAATCATAGTATCTTAGTGAACATTTCATGTTAACATGACCATACATTCAGTAGTAGCGACGATGACAAGATTTACAATTAGGCAACCACTGCCGGAAATTCAGTTATGTATATTATATTGTTGATTTTCCCGTCAAATTTGCAGTTAAAATACTAATTAAAAGACTCTGTTCGTGTAATATCTGTGTCGGTGAACACTTTTAACGTCGATTAAAAATAAAGTACAACCCGACTCGTTTTCTCTTATCTGTTTTAGAACTTATCTTCCTCTGATGTTCTTCTTTCTTCCATCCACATTTGATTTTGAATGGGTAATATGGCATTCTATACATCTGTCTAATCTGTCTTTCAGTATCGAACACCTAGAATGTTGTCTTTGTACATAAAGCCTGGAAGTACTTATGACAATTGAAATATTCAAGAAACAGCTAGCTGTTAAAATATCAGCAATCATGTATTGCTATAAATTTTCAAACTAGTGTATTATTTCATTTTTTAGATCAGTAACAAGTCGGAGGATGAGCGAGATCAAAAGAACGTTTTAACATGAAAAGAAAAACAAATTTAAAAATAAAGTAAAAAAATCGGGATGCCTTAAGTTTCGAACTCGCAACCTCTTGTTTGACAGACGTTAGTAATAAAAGATAGTTTCAATATAAAAATAGGATTCCGCAAGTTTCAAACTCGAGACTTCTTGCGAACGTTTAAACATAAATATAAAAAGTAAGAAATAACTCAATAAAACTTTGGGATGCGCGAGATTAAAAGCAAGTTCAAACATGAACAAGTAACAAACAAGACATTAGATGCTGCAACTTTCGAAACTCGCGAATTCTTGTTTGGCAAGCGGAGTAAGAAAAGAAAGTTTCCACATAAATTTTAAATAAGAAATGAAATAATAAAAACAAAACTGGGATGCAGCGAGATTCAGACTCGGGACCTCGTGCTTGGCAGGCGTTAGTCATAAAGTTTCAATATAAACAAATAGGGTGCCGCGAATTTCGAACTGACAACTTGTTGCTTAGCAAACGTTAGTATAGAAGAACGTTAGTAGTTAATGGTTCCGAACCTTGTTTCTTCTAGCGTTCAAACTTGAATAGTAAAAAATTAAAATTGAAAGATTGCGATAAGCGAGTTTGAAAGAAAGATTCAACATTATTTTATTTTTTTAAAATTATAACCACATTGGGATGACGCGAGCCTTTAACTCGTTACCTCGTGTTTGGCAGACGGAAATCATAAAAGAAATCTCCAACATGAAAATAAAAAGTTTATAAATGGCAATTGGATGCGCGAGTTGAAAAGAAAGTTTCAACATAAAACTTAAGAAAAGTAAAAAAGAAATCAACAAAATGGGATATGCGAGTTCACAAGAATGTATGCACATACAAATTAAATCAGAAGCAAAATTGAAAGAAAAATTTATATGCCTTATATAGTAAATATTATGGGGATAGTCTTTCTGGACTGGGACGCCATTTTGGTTTAATTTTCGTGTTGATTTTGCTTAATAGTTTGCAACATTATGCTGAATATGAATAATCAATAATTCTAATATCATGTTTTAAAATAATTTGTAACGTCACGAATAGAAACAGGATATCGGCCACATTTACCGGTATGGAATGCAGAAGAAGAATATATTGTTTTATCATTTCGAATAACTGTTGCCAAATCTGTTGTGCAAATTTTCAGAATGATTTTAATACTGGTAAATACACAAGTTTTGCTCTGTGGCACAACTAGGAGAGACAATATTTCATAACACCTTCATTTATACGAACAGTACTTTGAGTTTACTCAATAATAATCTTGAAACCTCTTCTCCACAAGTTGAATTTCTAGCATGGCAACGATATATATATATATATATATATATATATATATATATATATATATATATATATATATATATATATATATATATATATATATATATATTGATAATCGAATAATTGACAGATCCAACATTAAAATGCTTATAATGCAATTGTCTTTGTTTCCTATGTTACAAGGATAAATTGTATATAATGCTTAAAAACGTAGACAGATACACAAAATCTGTTAATGTACATTGATTATATAGAACGAAAAAAAAAACTGTTTTCGATACCCTACTTCTCTAAACATTCCTAACAATATGAGAGAGTATCGAATCAAATGGCTTGAAAGAAGTCAGTAGAAGACAAAATAGTCGGAAACCAAGTCTGCTTAACTATTTATAGACCAATGTTTAGATACTAAACATGTTAATATCGCGAGTACCCTTTTCGGAAACCAGTTTAAGCTTGATAGATTGCCAGTAGTAATAGGGGCCACTTTACGTACAATGGGAATTAGCATTACAGACCCCCCTGGGCCACTTTACGTACAATGGAAATTTAACATGGCGAAAAATCGTGGGCCACTTTACGTACAAGGGAAATTAACATGGGAATAAATCGTGGGTCACTTTTACCGACAAGGGGAATTTAACATGGAACTATAGTGTGGGTCTGTTTAGCGACAAGGGAAATTAACATGGGGGAATAGAGTTTGGGCTTGTCTAGGGACAAGGGAATTGAACATGGGATTTTTTTTTTTAAAAAAAAAAAATTAAAAAAAAGGGTTAGGCAATTGAAAAGTCATTCTCTTTTCGAGAAATATGCGTGGCCCTGAAAAGGGCCTTTGGGTTTCTTCTTCTTCTTTTAACACTTCCACTTCTTCAACCATCTACTCACTTTTGTCACTATTCCTGTCTTCTTTTTCTCCTTTTCTGGCATCCAGTCTGGATGGCCCAAGGCTCTAATCTTTTCCTGGACTTTCATCCAATTCTGATTTAGCCCCTCGAACTCTTCCTTTTTCTTTTTGTTTTCTTTTTCTTTTCTTTCTACAGTCCAAATGTCTTTTATTATCTTGACTTGTTCTCTCATCACTTTCCTCACCATCTCCTCTGCTTTCATCATTTGGTTTAAACCCCATTTCACATAGGACCACTCAGTCCACTCCAAAATATCTTTTAAAAAACACCTCACTTCAATAGCATAATCAAGGGCCTCTTTCAGTTCACCTACTTTCACATAGTCAAGTTTAATGAAGCCTCTTAACTTTTTAACCTCCTCTTCAATCATGTCCTCAATCAGATCCCTGGCAAGTTTTAGACTCGTCACTTGACTTTTGACAAAGTCCTTAGTAACTTCATGCATCCACTCCTTCTCTAGCCTTTCCACCACATAGGCTGCATCTGTCATCCAGTACCAACTATCCTTTAGCTCATTAAATAGTTCAATACTCATTTTCTTGGGTTCTTCCGTAGAATGGTTCCAACGACGAACGTGGTGGGTTCTTATAGTGAAAGCGCGGACATGATGGAAAACATCCCCCTAAAAACATAAAATTGATCTTACCTAGATCATGACCTAACAACGCGCGGACGTGAAGGAAAACATCCCCTACTTTTCTCATTTCATATAATAAAACCCGAACTATACTCTCCACATACGCTAAGAAACAATAAAGGAACCCATAATCTACTATTCACACCAACTTACGCGAGCCGTTACAAACACAATCACTAATACACAAACACATACACTCTCACTATAAAAAAAGAGTTAGTGTTGATATTCACACTACTCTACCTACACATTGGCAAATTGATGGTTATTTCTTTTCTAGAGTATTGGGTAGCCCTGAAAAGGGCTGTTGGTTTTTTTTTTTTTTGAACTCCAGATGCACCTATCTAATTATGGCACCTTCCTGGCCTGGCGCCACACACGCTTCTTCTTCCCCAGTCTCCTTTCACCTTTCTTCTTGGGAGTGCAGAGGAGAGATATGTGGCTTCAGAATCCCAATTTTTTGTCTCTGTGATTCTGAAATTTCCTCTCTCCTCTTCTTTGTTTCTTCTCTCCTCCTCTTCTTTTCTTCTTCTTTCCTCCTCCTCCTCTTTCATTCTTGCTTCTTCGACAATGGCCTCTGCGGCCAGTTCATTTAGTATGCGCCTGGCATATTCCATGTGCATCTGGAGTTCTAGCAGTTTCACAATTCTGGTGTTCATTCTTCTGGTGGTGTTGATCAATCAACAAGGGTAGCTAGACTGCCGAACGAGTTTCAATTTATACTGAAAGTGCGTACGTGAAGGAAAACATCCCCCCTAAAAAACATAAAATTGATCTTACCTAGATCATGACCAAACAACGCGCGGACCTAAAAGAAACACTCACTCACTTTTTATGCTACCCATTACTATTGTAAAAAAATTTTCATGAATCACTTCAATCGACTATCCACATACGCAAAGCAATCCAATCTAACCCCAAATCTACACCGCAAACACCAAAAAAGACATCATTTTAATCTACTATCCATACCAACGTACGTGAGCACTTACAAACACAAACACACAAACACACAAACACATACCCTCACATTTTAAAAAAAAAAAGAGTTAGTGTTTATATTCACACTACTCTACCTACACACACATTGGCAAATGGATGGTTATTTCTTTTCTAGAGTATTGGGTAGCCCTTAAAAGGGCTGTTTGTTTTTGTTTTTTTGTTTGCTATGGCAATCTTTTTTAGTTTCTAAGAATGCGATGTCCTCTGAGGATAGACTTTCTGGCGAGAGGTCTGCTTCTTCGGAAAGAGAAGAACAACTCTTTGGTGTCGATACGACAATCGACAAAGCCTCTGTCAGGTTCATATTGCTGCTGCTGCTGCTGTTGCTGTTGCTGCTGTTGCTGCTGCTGCTGTCTCTGAAGTCTGTATTTCTCTATCCATTCTTCTTTTTCCCTGTTCACTTCTTCTCTGAAGAGCTCTTCTATCAGGTCTTCAGTGACTTTTAGCATTCTCACATTCTCTATCTCTTCTGGCTTCGGTATCAGACTGTGTCTGACCCTATGCAAATTCACGTAGGCTTCGTTGAGCTTAGCTAGTTTGGAGCACATCTTCGTAGGAGGATGAGTCGACAATGGATGGTTAAACTGGAAACAACCCGGTTCTTAAATTCAAAGCGCGGACGTGAAGGAAAACATCCCCACACGGTTTTCGAGTCGCAACGTTCAATGAGTGTCATGAGAGGGATAGTAAGAAATGAAAGAGCATCAATCCAACATTCTTATATTTAAACAAACCACAAAGGCATTTTTTTCAAAACACAACATTTTTTATTCAAAAATCACTTAACACTAACCAACAACAACTCTAACATATTTTAAACAATAATCCAACATTATAACATCAAAAACATTTTTCTTCAAATACAGTCTACTTTAAACAGGGCTGACAACGTTGTGAATGAAATTGTGATTTCCACTGTTTGAAATCATTAGGCCATTGATGGACACTACGTTTCCTAGCTTGAGACAAAACATAAGCATAATGGTCACAAAACCATCGATCTACTTTCACATCGTTTCTAGTAGAAGAACGAGGATCAAGATGAGTCACTAAATGTTCTAAGGAATAGCCCAGGCTGCGATGATGCAGAAAATACACACAGTACTGTCCACACACCAAGGAATCTGTGCCTTGTAATTTCACATTATTGAATCGGGTGGTCTGAGCATTTCTTCTCATAAAGTCAATGATATCGTCTTCCAAAGGGGGCAATCTGTACGAATCGAAATATTCAACACATCCTTCTTGAGGAAAGTAGACGGCTACCCAGTGGGTTCCTGGGAGATGACTGTCGTCCGTGTTGATCACGTAAGCTAGATGGTCTTTAGGTTTGCGATGAGGGAGTTCATCTTTAGCACAGACGACAGGATTCCAAGAAGCCGTATACGAACTGTGGTTCAAAAGGTAATAAAGTTCCCAGGTATCCATGTTTTTTTCTTCTTCACAGGTAATAATAAGTCGTCAATTCGATCCTGACTTTTTGCTTGAAAATGTCTGACAAATAACCGTTTCTTCGTTTCGTCTCCTCACTCTGATTCAGGAGAGCTTCGATACGATGGATCTCTTGAGTGGTTAATGGTGGACAAGAATGTTCACGCAAGTCTTTATACCACTGATGTAACACGTCATCGTCCGAGATGAGACTCCAAGCATCGTCCAGGTACTCCTCCAATTTTTCTTCTTGACTCAACATCAGACATTTGTCGTGTTGAATTTGACTGGGATGATCGTTTTGACATCCATAGCAATCTTTCTTGATCAATTCTGTCATTTTTTCGACCAAGTGTTTGGCAAAACAGGAGACTAAATGGGCTTCTTGTTCTGGCCATCTCGACTTCATCATGACAACTTCTTCGTCTTTGTCTTGAGATTCTTCTCCTTCCACGGTCTCCTCACATTCCATCTCCAACGTTTCTCCACTTTGTAAAGAGGGATAACGGTCCTCCATGGCTTCAAATAATCTAGAATGACTTCTCTCAAACTGTTGATTTCTATGGTATTATCGAATTCTGCATACAGGATGACGTTCACTGTCTTGTTCAGTGGTTCTGCAAACTGAAGTTCCACACGAATCTGGCCTGATTTTATAGGGTGGAAATGTCCCTCGTCGCTGCCTTGGTCTGGAGTAAAATCGAAAGCCCACAAAGCATAGCCTCCTGCGTAATCGTCGTACGTAATGCCGTGACTGGTGTTGATTCCTAACTGGCCCGTGGCTTCGTACAAGGACAAGTACGATCTCAAGTAATTGTTCTTGGCAAAGTCAGGTTCGAAAGGTCGGGTACACAAGGTCTTGCCATCACGACTGACTTCGATTTTCTTCACCTTGAAGTGTTGAAAGTTGAAAGGATTTTTATCGATAGCTCCGTTGAAGGCTTCATTCTCGACCATACCAAGGATTAAACGCTTGGGTAACTGTCCTTGAAACAGATGATCTTCGATCATGGAATGATGTCCAGTAGGAATGGTGAACGTTTTCACTTCCACACGTCGTATGGGATACTTGGCGGTCGTTCTGCTCAACGTCTGACTGATGTCGTTACCCACTTTAGGTAACACTTCTACGCGTCGTACGTAGAGTTTGGCCTCCTCGATTTTGCTTTTAGGATTGCCAGCAGTTTTATCAGCCATCAAATGGAAAGCGGTACTGCTGCGATTCAGTCTCAAGCGAACATTTACCCCGTTCAGCAAATATTTCTCTTGCAACCACATGTCCAAATGCAAACGATCCATCAGTTCTAAACTCTTCTTATCTAAGATTTTGCTTTCTCTTTCCTCAAAGCCTCTATTGCTTCCATCTGTTTTGTCGAACTTCCCCGCTTCGTCAGGTTCCCATAGCACGCAGGCATTGAGATGAGTATCCTTGGCATCTATTCCGTACGTCAAGAGATTTTCCAGGTAGGCACGGTAAGGGTATGTATCCATGCTGCTGCTGACCAGTTTGTTATTCAAGTACAAGTCCAATGAGCTGAACAAGGAATGTATGAAATTGTTGACGGGAGCATTATTCTCAGTGTCTTCTACTCCATTACCATCCTTATCTAGAACTTGGACTTTCAAGTACAAGTAACTGCTATTCAGATCGATGTAATCTTCGGGCTGTCCCTTGATTTCAAACTCGATGGGAGCAGAATCGGCCAATGAGGAGACGGGGTGAAATTCCACCCATTGGGATTCTTGCATGGTCATCATGGTGGGGGGCATGGTAAACAGATCCAGTTCCGTCTTGGAACAGGCGCAAGACTCTCGGTGCATCATTTTTTGTTCTGTTCTTTCTCAATAATCGAAAACGTCTAAGTCTCGAACGGTTCTTCTTTTCTTGGCCTTTCTAGCTTGAAGTCTGGTGAAAGGGTGTTTTCTTCGTCGTCTCTTTCTGCCTTGTCCTTGCTGAATGCCTGATTCGGTAGCGTGCAGGGCATTTATAGATGTGTCTCGGCGACCCAAAAGGTCTTTGCCCGTTTGCAGCAAGACATTTTTGCCTGCCCTCATGAAGGCTTCTTTAGGGTTTTGTTTGTCGATGATGACATTTTGGAGAAATTCTTTGCCTTGCGTCAGTGCCGCATCTTTCAAGGCGTGCAATCCGCGTGTCACCATCGGTTTCAACACCGGGGCCACAGAACGAAAGGCCGATTTTAACATATCTCCTAAACCGTGTCCTCGCTGTCGAGCAACCCCTCGGTACACTGGATACATGACTTACGAGTCGTGAGAGAACCGTTTTCGAAAATTGAGTTTCACCGTGACTTTTCCTTTGGTGAATGGAATATTTTGTCCCAGATCTCCTTTTATAGCAATGTTGACCGTGTCCAAATACGACTTGCTGACAGGCAAATAGTGAGGATGGACAAATTCGCGGTGAACGTGGTAAGTGTTTCCACCTTCCTCGTCAGCGTTCGCGGCAGAATCCACTTTGAAAGGAATGACACGCAGTAACGGTACGGAGGTGTGTCCCACCACGTTGTATTCCAACACATCGGAATACACGAACATCAAATTCAGTCCTTGGTTCAGTTCTACCGGGGAACGAAAATACTTGGTAAAAGAATCGTTGTCAGAAATAACTGGTAATTCGGGTTTTTGTTCTACTTTCTTCCTCAGCTCCATGTCACCGCCCAACATGTCAAACAATTCAGGACAAAATACAATGGACACGATTTTACTCGGCTCAAATTTCATCAAGAAGCGACGAGCTGCTTTGTGGTACTCCATGGTGACCTTTTTTTGGGCATTTTCCAAAGCTTTCAGAAACACGACATTAAACCTGGAGCTTATGGTGCTGACCAAATGTTGACCACTAAAATAAAAGCCTGGGGGAATCAACAACTGGTAGGTCCACGTTTGAGTTTTCTCATTATAGGTTTTATTGTCATATTTGACATTATTCAAGTGCTTTTGCACTTGCTCGTCATGAACTTCCACCGTAAAAGAATTTTGATTGGGAAGGACATTGAGGACTTGGGTCGGGTAAATGATTTCCACTAAAGCCACTTCCCAATGGGCTTCGTGATCTAAGGGGATGGCTTGAGGTAATTTGGCCGTGTAACAGCACAACGTGTTCTTGGGAAACACTTCCATGGAACTGTCACTGGGTAAGGTTAAGTAAAATTGGTTTTCGTGACTCATAATTCCAGAGTTATGTGGCTGTCCGAGGGGTTACTGGACGTCAGAGGCGTGTCTCCGTCTAAAATGGGGTTCTGATTGTGGTTGGAGTCGTGACTGACACTGGCACTGGACACAAGGTTCCCGTGGTTCCCGTTGGAAGAGAATTTCAGGGGGGATTGGGAAGCAGGTAACCGATGCAACTGCTCAATAAAATGGTCCATAATTGTTTGTCTCCTTGTTGCAAACTCAAATTGGCAATGGCTGCCCCGATGACACAATACACCACGAAGATTTGGCAGAAAAAGACGATTTGCGTTTTAGGCACACGTTCTCCACACCACACCCACAAGGGTTGTTTTTGTAAATCTTGCACAGAAGAACTAAGTGAAGAAGGAGTGGTCGACGTAGCTGCGTCTGTGTGAAAGGGCATGATGGTCACTTCTTTTTATAGTCGATGACTTGCGAAGCGTCGATCCAAGAATCAAAACTGGGTGGATATCCTTTCCAACGTACTTTGACTTCTTTGACACGTCGTTTGCCCACTTTACGGGTTCTGCGTTCGAGAATGCTTTCGATGTCGTACACGTCGTCTTCTTTTTTGGTGACACGTTGTAACTCGGGTAAATAAAACGTTCCTTTGAGCACTTCTCCGTTCATGTCTTCCAATTTATAGACGGTAGGATGACGGCCATGCACTCGTCCAGTGACGCGAAACAATTCGGTCGTCCAGTTAGGTAAGTAACCTTTGTCGAAAGTGCGTTTGGTTTTGCCAATGCGCACCCAATCTCCTAGGACCAAGTCTCCACTTTTCTTGGGGACAGCCCTCGTCGGGGACGTACCAAACAGGCGCTCAAACACCTACACTTCGTTCTCGGGAGTCACGTCTTGCGGGGCACGTCCGATGCTTCGATGGTAAGATTGGTTGTACGCTTGCACCAGGTGCGGTAAGATGTCGATGTACTTCAGAGTGTGGTGATGCGTAAAATATTTCCACATGCGTTCTTTCAAAGTGCGTTGAAAACGTTCCACGATGCTGGCTTTGGTTTCGGGATTCTCGGTGGTAAAAAAATGAATGTCACGTTTCTTTAATTCTTTTTGGAAAGCTTGGTTCAGAAATTCGGTGCCTTTGTCCGTTTGCCATCGAAGAGGGTGACGACCGCTTTGTTTCAACACCCGTTGCAGGGCTCGCACTAACTCGCTGCTCGATTTGGAAGTCAAGGGCACGACCCAAGCAAATTTGGAAAAGACGTCGATGACACAAAACAAATATTTGTAGCCACGATTGTAGCTGGCTAAATGAGAGATATCGGCTAAATCGGCTTGCCATTGATGATCGATGCCTTCCACTCGGGTGCGACTTCTGGCAAACTTGCGTCGAATGGATTTGTGTAAAGTGTAGGTAGCTTGTTCTTGTAACCATCGTTGCACTTGAGGTAAACGGAGACTTTTCAGTCAAGTTTTGGCAGCACGATACAATTTATGAACTCCTGCGTAACCTGCAGGATGCGAGGGATCGTAGTAAATGCTGGCTAAGACTTTTTCCATTTTTTATTTTTTTGTGTTGGTTGGTGTGTTAATAAGGCACCCACTCTTGGAAGAGGCTACTCTTTTTCTCTTGGGGTATTTTCTTGGACTGCAATGCTTTGCGTGTGCGACCAGTAATAGGTGTTGAAGAGGAGGATGTCTGAGCAGGGGATATCGATTCTTGTTTCACTTCTGTCTTCACTTCTGTCTTCACTTTCTTTTTCTCTTGTGATGAAGAAGGGGTGGCCATCATCTTTTAAATCCATCCAATTCTGGAGGTAGGTGGTGTTGTTAACTTGCGTACTTTTTCTGGTGGAGTTTGAAACCCTTGTTCTTCTTCTTCTTTTCCTTTTTCTGTCTTGTCACTGGTACTGGTGGTACTGGTACTGGTACTGGTGATGGTGCTGGACTTTTCATCAAGGTCTTAAAATCTTTCAGAGTGGGTAGAGCTGTTTCGTCTAAAGTTTTCTGGTGAAAGAGTTGCAAGAGTTGCAAGAGTTGACCGTACTTTTGCGATTTTTCTGTTTCGGACAAATCTTGGCGATCATCAAGGACTGCAATTCGTGTTGTAACTGGGACATCTCGCTCAAATTGGGATTGGGAGGTAAATGCGGGGTGCGTTGTTCTTGCCACCGATGGTATTCCATCCATCGTTTGTAAGGCACTAAAGCTAGTTTTCGTCCTTCCATGGGGTTGTCAGGGGTCGATTCTGAGATCTTGGGACTTCCGAGGGCCTTTTTATCTTGCTCCCACCAGTCCTCCCAACATGGTTCCCAAGACTCCTTTCAGTATGGGACCTAACAAGAGGGGCAAAATGCCTCCACGTTGCACTAACATCTTCTTCTTTTGATGAATGGGAATTTTCTTTCGAACCATTTGGCGAAGAACGTGACGATGTTTGCTTAAGCATTGTTTCTGGTGTTAGGACAGAGGGATCGTGCCTTTCAAGACGTTCAAACAACATTCGCACACGGTATCGATGACCTCTTTGGAGGCCGTTTGAATGAGTTTTTTCGTAGAGGTGGAGAAGCTTTGGGCAGGACAGATAACATGTCCCCATCTTTGACTAAACGTGGTAGTAGTCCTTTTCTTTTCTTTCCTTGGGGTTTTCTGGAGGGTGATATCTTTGAGTCTTCAGGAGCACCAAAAAAACACTGATACCCCCGACTTGGTCACACACCTTTTTTATACTGGAACGCGTCGCCACTGATTGTCTTTACGTCGTATCAGTTTGAGGACAGGCATGACACGTCGTGCAGGGGTACGCAACGGACTAAATCGAGCCAGTTCTTGCTTGGACAAATCCAGTAAACTTTGTAACATGCCCGATCTTTCATGGACTTTGATTTTGGGAGAAGGTACTTTGTGAGCAGCAGCCATGCCGCTAAATTGGAGGGTCCTGCCACTGGGGAAGTTCTCTTTGGGGTCATCAACGGAGATGTTCTTGGTGTGATCAACGTCTCCAAGTACTCTTCAGTTCTTGGTGTCATTAATGGAGAAGTGGATGAACGTGAGGCTGCCGGTGACTGTGTCACTGCCGTGGCAGGTCGTGGTTTGCGAGTGTAAAGTTGCGTCCTGGCCGAAGTGCCTCTCTTGCGACTAGTTTTCTTCTGTGGGCTTTTCTTTTTCTGGGGACTTTTTCTCTGTTTCTTTATCTGGGGCTTCTTTTCTTTTTCCAGGGTGGTGTCTGGTAAGAGGAGGGTCCTGCCACTGGAGAAGTTCTCCTTGGGGACCTGGTCTTTTTCTTTTTCTTCTTGGGGCTTCGTTGGACTTTTTTCTTGGGGATAACTTTGGGGGCATTAGGATCCCATCTTAAGAGTGAGCGAATGATGACCCCTCCTAGAGTACCAGTCCCTCCAGGTTTCAAAATGATTTGTTTTTTGGTTTGAGTGTCGATGCGGGATCGGCCAGTTGGACCAAAGCGACTTTGTTTCGATCGAAAAAGCGTTTGGTTTGATGAGGAATCTGAATGATTCCTTGGAGTATTTGACGTGCCGTCACCGTGAACCATCGTAAGACTTCTTTGAGACTAGCTTCTAAGACACGAGCTCGTGTTTGTGGATTTTTTTCTCGACTGATGCCATACAAGGCACGAATCAATTTGACGGGAAGATGCGACTGAAGGGACGTCATGTTGACGTTGTGCGAGACAGACGAAAAAGGGTCTGAGGTTTTTATAGATTTTTTGATGTGGAGTGAAATTAAGTCGAGGACGGAGACGTGTACAGGACCAGTGGTGAAACAAGTGGGTACGAAATCGCAAATCCTCGGGGGTCGTAGGTTTCAAATCGACGAGTAAATAGGCGTGTGGCGTTTGAGTGGCATCGTCGTACGCCTGAGTCAGCCAAGGCGTTCCTAACTGTTTGGCTAAGACTTGCACTTGAGATTTATCTCGAGGGCTTTTAAACAAGACCACGTAATGCGCATTGAGACTGATGGTGCGATGGGCTTTACTTTGTTGAAACAAATTTTGAGTGATGTAAACGACACTGGCATTACGGTGATGCCCTTTGCGCGTGAACCACAGTTTAATTTCTTCTTCGTCTTCTCCTAACATGTCGTCGAAAATGACCAAATGGGTTTGACGGGAGTCAGAGACGATGCCATCGTCTTCTTTAGGAATGCCTTCCACAAACACGATGGAATCGCCTTGACTTTCTCGCAAGAGGCTGTACGCCGATTGTCACTCTTTGTAACACCACACGATCCGCTGAGGGGGTCGATCGATCGAATGATGTTTATGTTCGATCAAACGTTTGACGAATTCGGTTTTGTCTGAACCGCTAGGTCCAGCAATGAGCATGTTAAAGGGATGGCGAAGATACAAAGCCTCCCAACTAGCACGATCTAAGTGTTCGTCGATGACTTTGACAGTAGAGGAAGAGGGAGCAGAGACAGCAGAGGTAGCCATTGTGTGAGAAATGTCACTTGTAACACGAAAACAAACAAGACGAGAGTTTATATACTTTTTCAGAACACGTTTATTGAATGTTTATTTTTTTCAAACATGAATACGAAAGACAAAAATACATAAAAGCCAAAGGCTTAAGTACAACGATAAAAGGCACATGATAACCATTAACGTGGAATAAACACAAGTGTCTGTACAACAACATGTTTTGGGTAATGTTCTAACCAGTTCTGTAGTAGGGGGTAAGGTCACACAAGTGTCCTCCCGAAAGGGTCTTTCAGGCCTATCCACGACAGTCTCGTCCTGGGTGACGGGTTCTTCTTCTGGTACCGTCACTAACACGGGTTGAAAAGTAACTTTTTTCCTTGAACAACTCTCGTGCATACTGGGCCACTTCTTGGGTCCAAGCCTCAAAATTCCATTCTTTCCAGGCACGGACATCTGTCCATTGGGGATGTAAGTCACAAGCTACACACACATCGTCATACACGTCTTGGGTAGCTAAAAGTTGACGAATCTTTTTTTCCCGTAGAGGTCGAGAAGTATCCAGATGAAAACACAAGGCTTTGAGCAAAAGCAGTTTTTCGTGACCATTTAAGGCCATGGGGAGGTGGTAAGTACTGATCGTAAAGAGTCCACAAAGAATCGGCTGGTAAAAGAAATCCCAGAAAACAAGTCACTAAGATACACACCACTTGTCGACCCAAATTGAATGGATACAGTTCTTGTAATAATCGATGGTAATGATCCACGGTTTGAATATGGTCATTGAGTTCCTTCCACCGAATCTGTTCAATAATATGTGACATAATCCGTGGCATGGCAACTTGATTTTATAGTCTCTTTGTTTCGGAAGCAATAAAGGTAATTTCTAACTAGACATGTTCGTTCTCCAGTAGGGAATTTAAATGTTACATACTGTAACTGAAACGTCAGAGTTTGTCTAGATGTTTCGTCTTTCTCTAAGCAGATTCCATGTAACAAATGTTGGTAATCCTTTAACTCGTCTTCCTCAATGCGTTGCAGTAAATGAATCTCGAAGTAACCAAAATTACGAACGTCTAGTTCATCATCATTCACAAACTGAAAATGTTCAACAAGGTCTGACCACTGAAAAAATTTCTGACGAATCAGTCCTCATATACCATTCAGGTACCAGTGGTTAAAGATCTGGTGACGTAACGGATGCAATTGTTCTTTACGTTTCACTTGTATTTTCACCAGTTCTCGATAAATCCTTTCTCTCAACTCCTCAGGCAAGCCCAAAATGTTCTCTTGTAAAGTATCCATAAGTATATACACTGTTTTTGGAATCCTTGGGTGGTGGCCAATAGCCTCATTTACCTTTGTGCCTGATGTAATATCCACTCATAATCAGTCTTCTTATACTTTGGAACAAAGCATAATTTAAAAACGGTTCAATGACTTTGAGTTTGCGTTTCACTTGTATTTTGATCAGTTCTCGGTAAATGCGTTCTCTCAACTCCACAGGCAAAGCACGAATGTTCTTTAGCAAAGTATCCATGAATAGGTCATACTAAATCCTCTTTGGTCTGACACAAGACATGTACTGTTTGCACAGACATGGTTTTAATTCATTGTCGAATCTAAATCGTTTAGTTACTAATTTACACGTTACAATTCGTTCAGAAGTTTCCTCTTTCACCAAGCTGACATTGTGTTCAAGATGTTGGTAATTCGTTAACTCTTCCTCTGGAATTCGTTGCAGTACGTTTACAATGTAGTAGATAGAATCGTCAATACCAAACCATTCCTTTTTAAAACCAGGGGGGTCGTTGATCAATGTCTGTCCAATGGAGCACTTTCAACTCAATCAGTCCTTGTATAGCATTCAGGTACCAGTGGTTCAAACACCGGTGACGTAATGGATGCAATTGTTCTTTACGTTTCACTTGTATTTTGACCAGCTCTCGGTAAATGCGTTCTCTCAACTCCACAGGCAAAGCACGAATGTTCTCTTGTAACGTATCCATGAACAGATTATGGTAAGTTACTTCAATGTCTCGGTCCCACAGGAATCTTGCTGTAGTGAGGGCAATGACTGAAGATAGTTTCTTGAATACACTTCTCGCACGCTCGATGAGCCACGCAGAAATTAGGAATGTGAATGCCGGTCTCTTGCATGCATTCGAAATCGAAAAAGATGGAATTGCCTTTCTTCTTGTGACCGTCCTCTTTCTCTGGTGGGGGTTGGTATTTTTGCACGTAGCATTGATGTTCCAAGTCCACGATGTGGTGACAAATGTGACATGTTTTCTTTCCTTGACATACGTGTACCTTGGCATTATTGGTACGTAGGCCCTGTCCACCGGTAGGGCACATTCTCAGGAGTTGACAAGCACATTTCTTCTGTGAACCTTGCGTCTTCAAATGTTGTTGGTAACAGGTAGGGCTGACAAACGTGCGCAGACAAGTTGAACAAGGCACTGGTTCTTCGCTCAGACAGGGTGGAGAGGCCAAACATCCTGGGAATTTCATTCCACAATGTCTGTGTTGCTCTCGATTATTATAACCATGGTCACATTTCTCACAGTAATATCTGTATCCCAGGAATCCGGTGATACTGGTAATGGTATCGAAATGGTCATCGTGATAATAAACATGAATGTATTTTCCGTCCTTAAAGTCTTGGCCTCGAAACAACAGAGGTCCGCGCATTTCTTGAGGGTGCACTTTCAAGGTGTAGCGTGGAGCTAGGACATCTTGCAATTTCTGCATTTCAGGAATGCCACAGGGTGTGTCTTTGGAGAGGCCAGCTTGTTGCAACAGGATGTTCTGCTTCGTTTCGTTGTTTGGCTCGATCGGAACGTTAAATAGTGTTCCAGGTTCTTTTCCATTATACCGTGTCGTTCTTGTTGGCATAGGTTCGTCCCACCACGATGGCACGGGCTAAACACATCTGGTCATGAGTGTTGTTAATTCGGACGAGACTCTTTTTGGTGTTGCGAAGGTCGTCCACCAATAACATCTTTTTGCGTCCAGCCCCTTGAGGAGGAGAGACGTGGGTCATGTCCAGTGTGGCTTTTCCATCGGTGATGTCAAACTGATCATTAGATTGTTGTACGTGTTGAATCTTGTCCATGACTTTGGAAGCGGTCAATTCTGCAGGGGTGCTAAACTCGATCCAAACAGGGGATTTCAAAACGTCGTGTTGTATGGAAAGTCTCAAGCGATCGTCTTCTTTGGGTTGACATTGTCGCTTGAGTGCGGTGAGCAAAGAATCCCACACCCCAGTGATGAACACTTCTGCTTTCTCTAACGGCACTTCAGCCTTGAAATCTTTAAACTTCACTGTGTATTTGTAAGCCGTGGTTCTAAATTTTCCGTCTCTCGAATGGAATAGTATTTTTCAGGGTTGACTAAGGGTGGTGAACTTGGTTTAGAGGGTTCGGATTCTGGTTCACTCATGTCCTCTTCAAAATCACTGGCATGAATTTGTGCCAAGATTTCAGCCCTGGTACGAGTCGATAGATCACGTTTCTGCCTCTTATTTTCTTCTTCTTCTTTCTTCTCAAATGAATAGGAACGTTTCATCTTGAGTGAAAAACGTCAAATGACTCAAGTTTAACCACCATAGACTAATTTATAGTCATGGCAGACCAGCGTATATAACAGGGTGTGTGTCTTGTCCTTTCACTATTCATTTCACTCTCAAACCGAGCACAACGATGCAAGAGGCTAACCAAATCGAACGTTTCGTCAGAGCTTTGCGAGGGGTCATTAGAAAATTCTCTTCAGACCAGCCCACGGACTACTCTCCTTCCTTTCGAGATAAAAGTCAAGATACTTGCTATATCTGTCAGAAGAAAGGGCATTGGTCTTCAGAGTGTCCAGACCGTCAAAAAAGAACAAAAACAGGGGCTACAAAAGACAAAAGTCAAGATACCTGTTATTATTGTAAAGAAAAAGGACATTGGTCTCCAGATTGCCCAAAAAAGAAACAAGAGGAGTCAGAAGAAAAGAGGAATTCTTCAGAAGAAGAGAGGGATTCTTCGGAAGAAGAGAGGGATTCTTCAGAGGAAGAAAGCAGACAGGTGAAGAAAAAGAAACAGGAGAAGAAAAGAAGAAGGGAAGAAAGCGAGGAGGAAGAAGATGAAAAGAGTGTGACAGTGAAGAAATTCAAAAAACAGAGAGACTAAACAAGGAGAAAGAAGAAGTCAATGAACTTTTTATTAAAGTGTTCTGTTGTGAATTGTGAATTGGATTGTAAAAAATGGATAAAAGAATAAATTAATGATATAAGGTAAGGGTCTTTGAGTTTTGATTTTAAAATAAGAAGCTACACTCACGCACTCATACAAAGACACGTACTATAGGGGGTAAAATGGGTTGTTTTTTTTTTAGTTATTATCAAATTAAAAGGCTATCTCTTTTCGAGAGACGTGGGTGGCCCTGAAAAGGGCCTTTTTATTTTGATGCAGCGGTGAGTTTAAGCAATCAACTTTAACTGCCTTAAGCCTTTGCCACGGCCATGGCCTACTTCTGGACTGCGTAACGTTGATGATGATGATTGGGTTGAAATCACTAAGGGTGGTACGGTAGGCTTAGTCACAGGGTTGACGTGTTTAGCTCGGGAAGGTCGTATTCTCTTCGGTCGTAATAAAGAAGTCTGATACATTTGTTTCAGACTTCTTAACTCCGCTAAAATGTCCAACAGTACCGTGACCGTTTGATTTTCACCCTCTTGTTTCTTTGCTGCTGCTACTTCTTCTTGCTGTTGTTGCTGTTGTTTTTTTCTTACCTCTTCTTCTTGCTGCTGTTGCTGTAGAAGAAAAGCTTGTTCCGTTTCCTTTTGTCGTTGTATAAATTTCTCCAATTCTTCTTTCTGTCTCTGTCTAAAATTCTCCACTTGCGGTAATGAAGAAGGTAACGAAGGTTCCGGAACAAATTCTTGCGAGGAGAGAAAATCCACAAAATCCCAACTCACCTCTTCTGAAAGTAAGTCCGGGTTCCCTTGGGCGGTCTCCACTGCTGGTGCACCCCAATGAATCGTTTTCTGAGTTTCCGTCATGTTGAATCACTGTCGCATAGATTGACTGCACACAGGCGCTAGCGAATCTATATAGACCAACTGACGTCACCGACTACTCTCTTCGGATTGGATGCGAGCTGACTGAATTTTGTAACGCGTGTTTGGATTGGTGAATGAACTCAGTCCGTTTCAATCCTTCCTCTACCTATAAATAAGCGCAGTTCACTGCATTGATTCACCTGTTCTCGTCGCTTCAAGATGTGGACCACAGTCGAATCATCCACCCTTGTGTCTTCCATGATGTTTAGGACGGACATGCTCATGTATGTCCGATCCAAGTGGACCGTTGTACACAGGACAAACACCAGTCTGTGGATACGTAGGATCTACGTAGAAAGACAAGGATGCCTCAAAAGAGTGCTTATTTACGGGCCAACAGTGAGACGCAGCCTAAGGACAAGAAGAAGACCAATGCGGTGCCCTTTATGTTAATGGATACATTAACATAAACCCAAAGGCCCTTTTCAGGGCCACGCATATTTCTCGAAAAGAGAATGACTTTTCAATTGCCTAACCCTTTTTTTTAATTTTTTTTTTTTTTTTTAAATTCCCTTTGTCCCTAGACAAGCCCAAACTCTATTCCCCCATGTTAATTTCCCTTGTCGCTAAACAGACCCACACTATAGTTCCATGTTAAATTCCCCTTGTCGGTAAAAGTGACCCACGATTTATTCCCATGTTAATTTCCCTTGTACGTAAAGTGGCCCACGATTTTTCGCCATGTTAAATTTCCATTGTACGTAAAGTATAAAGTGGCCCGGGGGGGGGGGGGGTCTGTAATGCTAATTCCCATTGTACGTAAAGTGGCCCCTATTACTATTATTACCCCCCCCCCCTTCACTTGTCCATGCAGTCAGTCGTTATTCAAGACGCGGAAACAAGTTTCATGATTTTATTATTCCTCTTGTGACCTTGAACTTTGGGATAAAACAGACAATGTTAGCCACATTATACATTTAGAAAAAGAAAGCCACTAATTATCATCTCAATGCTTATAAACATTTGGACCTGACAGTCAATAATTTAACAGGACGGACAGCTTGTCTGACAATATCATATTATACTAGGTACAGACTGAGACAAACGTATTATGTATTAACCAACTAAAGTGTCCGTTTATACTTATTTATTTAACACACGATTCTACTCCTTTTTCCGTCAAAAGCAATACATGCGCGATATAGAAAAGATATGAATTAGACTGATTTGAAAATAATCCTTCCTTGGTAATGGTAAACAATGAGGAACATTTGGCTACTAATTATTTTTTATAAATCTTGTCGACTTATATATCATATAGTAACTGTATGTGATGCATGATTTGTACTTATTTACTGAAAGCAGCTATAATTGTACTTACTCTTAGTTTCTTCACTCTTTCTTCCTGAAAGAAAAGAATAAATCTGATATTAGTCAAGATGAAATATCCAACATATTTGTTCTCAAAATGGGAAGTAAATACGGATGTACATATATACAAATGAAAATCCAATGTGAGACACAACACAAATAAATAAACGATGATGCATAGGTTACATTTCTCTTTAAAATCCTAAAACTATCAATACAACATAGGATAGTGGCAATGCAATAAACCATCGACAAAGTTGTTGTTGCTATGATTAAGAAATCTTTGAACAAATTGCAGCATATCGTCTAATCACTGTGTATACAGGAACTAACAAACTAACATTAATTTAAACGTTGAGTCTGTACTTTCAAAGAATACAATCTGGTAATGCACATTAGCTACAAATATATATATTTTTCTGTTGAGGCCATGTCGTGTCTTGTACAAAACAACATTTTCCTGTTTATTACTCTTTATCAACCGTCCAATATTTTGTGCACATTTAAAAACTTAATGTCCTGACAGCGAAACAACATATTCATAAATAAAACTCCAGTGTAAGGCAGGACGAAATTATATAAATGATGATGCATGGTTTACATTTTGCAATAAAATCATAAAACTATCAATAGAACGTAGGATAGTGGCAATAAAATAAACCATCGACAAAGTTGTTGTTGTCTGACTAAGAAATCTTTGAGCACACGAACTAACATTAATTCAAACGTTGTTTCTGTACTTTCAAACAATACAATCTGGTAACGCATATAAGATACAAATATATATATTATTGCTGAAGCCATGACGTATGCAGGGCCGTCTTAACAACATTGTAGGCTCTGGGCAAAGCAATGCATTGGGGCCCCCTACCGGCCTTACCCACCCACAGGAATAAAAGGTTAGAAGCGTGAGTCCCTGAGCAACTGCCCAATGTGCCCATGCCTTAAGACGGCGCTGGACGTGTGAACTAAAATCCCTGTTGTCTTGTACAGAATAAAATTTCATCGCGGTATATTAATGTTAACCAACCATCCAAATTGTGTGCACATTTAAAAAGTTAATGCCCAGACCCCGAAACAGGTTACTTAATTACATTCCCTTCTTGTAGTATTGACCAATATCAAGCACGCCGGGTCACATTATGTACCTGGGTAAAGTTTTCTGTCAACATCTCAATAAAGCTTGGAATGTTAAGGACCGAATAAACAATAATTAACATAGTACAGCATGCACTTTTTAAACGATTGCAATAATTCGGTGAACGGTAAAGCTCACTGTGTACACTTAGTGACTGAGAATGTATTTCACGCTTGTAAACGTCGAAAACTGCAGTATCAGTTTAATGGAGGTTCTGGCTCACTATTTTCTGTGTGAAAATGTAAGCGATGCCCCCTTGATATATACAGCTAGGGTATCGGGGTTTCTGCCTCAATTGATTGTTTTGTGTTGTACGTGAGAGTGTGTGTTTTTGTGTCAGTGTGTTTTTAATATATATTATCGTTTTTTTTATATCCATGTGTGTATCCGATGGCGAATCTTTGAATGTCATATGTTGAGTATCGTTTGTCATCAAAGGAGCACGTCATGTTGTGTTAATGAGTAGCGTAGAGATGTGATCTCGATGGGATGGGAATGTTCTCATGGTCTAATACTGTAGATGTCCTTGTAGTGTACTTGTCTGCAGTGATATACGGTAGCGATTTTACCGACGACAGTTTCTTTTGACACGTTGGCTTTTTATTGATGGTGCCATCGTCAAGAGCGATGCAGTACATTTTGGATAGAAGTCCGATAAACTCTACACTGAGTGTTCCATTGCTTTTGTTTTTGAACTTTCCTAGGACGTGTTTGTTGTCTTCGCAGTGGAAACGTGTATGTGTGGGATAGTCGCTGAGATGAAGAGTTTGTTGTGGTCAAACATGTCTTGCCAAAAAAACTTCGGCTTGAATTTTCAACACAAGTAAGCCTATATCGGTCATTACAAGAGTAGCCCGATCTCCGTAATGCTTTTGATAAAATCATAATGAAACTCGTAAATGACCATTTTGGAGAGAATGACCTCTCCCACGTAGATGGGTTTATCGAGTTTGAGATTTTTTTTTTCTCTTCTGGATTCGATCTTCGTTGAAGATTTTTTTGTGGAGAAAGGCGTCATTTTCGACCAGGTATAGCACTTTCCGTTCTGTCTGTGTATATTTATAATTCTCTATAATTAATTGTATATACCTTGATTTCTTTCATAGGAATCCGGAATGGCTGTGTAGATGCAGGAGAATTAATTACTAGTGCGAGTGAGTCTCCTAATCACGAATGCATATGACACCGACTGAGTAACATCATGTTTTTGGTGATTTGTGCCTAGTCGTGAGGGAATATGGGCTCGTGTGTGCAGGCAAGGCGATGGGTGATTGACCAGCAGACCTGGGTTCGAATCTCCGTAAAGTACGACGTAAAAATTATCTAACCTGAATGAAAGTATTTTTTTGCAATAAAATATTAATTCTGCCTACTATTATCAAGCATTCTCCTATAGGAATCCAGAGATAGCACTTTCCGTTCTGTCTGGTGTATATTTATAATTCTCTGTAATTAATTCCATATCCCTTGATTTATTTCATAGGAATCCGGAATGACTCTTTATATACATGACAATTAATTACTAGGTCGTCATGCGAGTATGTCTGCTACGCACGAGTGCATATAACACCGATTGAGTAACATCATGTTTTTGGTGATTTGTACTTAGTCGTGAGGGAATAAAGGCTCGTGTGTGTAGGCAAGGCGATTGGTGTCGTTCACCCGCGGACCTGGGTTCGAATAGCCGTAGAGTACGAATTAAAAATTATCTAACCTGTATGATAGCATTATCTATATTTATATATAGGCGTATCTCTTCTGTATCACGAAAATACGCCAGACAATCAATAAAGTCGTGAGTATGTTAGAACATATTGCAATGTGTATTAACGCCACGGCTATAATCTGCCATGCTTCCGATTCGAGCTTTGTGAAATTGTAACCTGTTACCGTCGGAGTTTGCCGTATGAGGCACCAGCGCAATGATCTCCCGAGAATATCTACATCGCTGTAGTCTCTGTTGTTAAAGCTCAGTGTCGCCACGGGTTAGCATTATAATGATCATAACGGAAACATCAATGTGTCTGACACTAAATACCCGATGGGAAGATCTTTGGGGAGCGACTGATGTTTTGATTTGGTGGTGGCTAATTTCAGGATAAGAACCCTCGAGTAGATATGCATTGTAGCCTGGGGATATAACTCACTGTTGAAACTCAAGCAAGACTCATTGTTTTTCGCAGTAAATGTTTTATCCAGGGCTAATATGTGGTATACTTTTGTAGTTCTCAGCGCGTTGATACAATTGCGTTTTGATCTTTAGTCGATATAGTTTGCTTGGAAAAATCAGGCTTATCGTCGTAGTAAGTGTTAGTGTCCAGGTTAAACCGTCTTGTCGTGCCGTAGGTACGCAACACAATATATCTCGGTGAGTACCTGTGTAGTCAGTTGTAAATTTGTTGCTTTCGGTTTGTGCTATATCTTGCGTTTTCTTAATCATACGCTTAAATACAATCCACGTCTACCAACATCTGAACCTTTCGCGTGTCTACATCTGCTGACGTGTCGTGATCTGGTTAGAAATATGTGAATTATCGCTGTGTTATATTTGATTACGTCGACTCATGTTCGTGTCTAACCTAAATCGGTACGAAACCGAGGAATCTCCGAGATGCTATTTTTGGATGTTGTGACTATCGTGCGTGTCATATCTACGTCGACACGAATCCCTGTGATAATATCCTTCATAGATACGCCGCAAAGAAACAATTATAATCGGGTATTACTTATATTGACAGCTAAGAGTACTTAAGTTTGATTGTAAAAAGTATGTATTCGCATCGAAACTAATGATTATTCCTCGTTACCTTTTTTATGCATGATTTTATTTTATATTTAAATGCGTCGTCAACGATGTGGAATCTTGTAATTCTACCCTTGATTATTCGAATTGATCTGAGCAAGATTTTCCCCGATGCTAATTCTTTACAAAATATGCCACAAGAGTAGGATCCAAGTATGATTCTGAAAGACTCAAAGCAAATTGTATTGGAGCGTTCAACGATATCAATTATTTACGTAGTACTTACTTTTTCCTTTTTCTCTTTTTCATCGTGAAACAATGTAAAAATATGATATTAGAAACCGTGAAGGAAATTTTACTCATATGTTCTCAAAAGAGAGGACAGACTCTCATGGGCATATGTTCGAATAACAATACGCGTATATCATTATTTGAGCGGAATATTCAACAATCGATTTCGTTTTGAATTAATCTACTCTTGGGGTTGTTTCGAGCTTAAGTCTCCAAAGTTCAACTGCATGTCCTTTCTGTCCCATCTTTATCCTGAAGATGTAGAATTGAATAAGCCACACATTATTTTGTCATAGGCTAATTCTAATTGTCTGGCAAAAGGAGTATATTTTGGTGGTTAGACACCAATAAATAGACATGCACACAAATCTTGAAGGATTGTACAACTCCATCACTAGTACAGTAAGTTGATGATTTCTACAGCAAAGAAAATGCCAGACAAGCCCTTCATCCAATCTCCACTTTCAGCAGTTTACGTTTCGTTTTTGTTTCTCCTTTCTCGATCAGACTGTGCATTTAATATTCTAAACTTGCTTCTCGCTGTTGGCGTCACGGAATGATAAAATAAAGCCGTACCGTGCAAAATGTAAAGTGTGCTGTGACATGTGGACAGACACAATTAAATGTTTTTAAATAGTATGACCTTTGAAATGATTATCATCTGTTTATTCCTGCTAAAGCCTTAATTGTCAATAGCGTATGTTTTATTTATTCGTAAACCCATGACATATTCTTCAAATAAATGAATAAAATATTTATCAAGAACATGATGATAAGACTATGATTATACATTAGAAAAAAAATGGTCACTGTTAGAGGTGGCTGAGTGGGTGTGATCCCCACTCATTGTGGTGCGTTGGTGTTCATTATTTAGGAGATAATTGACGTTGGTTTTATTGCCCGGATGAGATATGAAATTAATGGATGGAATAACAGAGATACGAGCAGGGATATATAATAGAACAACACGAGCCCCCGTGTGTAAAATATAGAAATCTAATCAATTCCATAAACTAAATTAAACTGAAAATTACATTTGAATTATTAATTTCTTTTAGACATATACATACTAAATTTACGGGCAAGTCAATTTGTGGTCCTGTCATACAGATAAAACAAATAGCATCAAATAATCAAGTGACCGATCGGACTCAAATTGCCGTCATCACAGCGTAAACTGGTTGGCTGCCGATACTTTCCAAATCACCGTTTGTGACAGGTCAGCAATGCCCCCTTCTCTCTCTCTCTCTCTCTCTCTCTCTCTCTCTCTCTCTCTCTCTCTCTCTCTCTCTCCAGCCGCTTCGGATCATCAGCCGTAACCTGGTTGTAGACTGCGCACTTTCACACTATGCATTACAAGTAAATAAACGAACTGCAGATGGTTCTACCAGACAGTACAATGGTTACTTACAACAAAATCACAAACCTGTATCTCGCTATGAACATCCGGTACAGTCCCAACACTATATACAGTATAATGCAATAGTCCATGCACATACATCCTCTCATTCTGTATGCCACGTACGTTTTAAAAGGTGCATTAGGGATGAGCAGTATTTGTACTTACTGGCTGAAAAAAACGCATCTTAATACTTACTCTTTCTTTTTTCTCTCTTTCTTCCTGAAATAATATAATAATTTGAGATCAGACAATGTGAATGAAACGTCCCATAACTTCTTTCAAAAGAGAGCTTAGACACATCCTCGCCAATGCCAACATACGTATGTCATTACTTGAGCAGAGTATTCATGAATCAATGTCTTTAGAACAAATCCATTTTACAGCTTGGCTTTGTATTTAGGTCTCTGAATTTTAACTCTTCTCTCTTTTCTGTATCCTAAAGTGATAACCAATACTCAGCTGCAATGTTTTCCGCCATGAAGTGCATTTACTTTTTTATGGAAAAAGTGCATTAAGCATGCGATCAGTTATAAACAAGCAAATAAATATAGAGATTTTCGGTATTTTTCATAATTTCCTGTAACTTGTATAATACGCATATTTGTCTACAGTAATTAAAACAAAGCTTGTCAGTCATCAAATATGCCCTGTCTGGGCTAACAAAGGAAACGAATACTGTGTCAAAGTAATGCATTCTTTTTAACTGAATACAACATTTATATATGCCACAGTATGCGGCACAGGAGAATTGATATTTTCGAGGAGATTGAAAAAGAAGCATGAGCCATTTCTTTGTAATATTGAAAATGGTCATTTTATTATCAATTCTTATACGAAATAGTTTTAAAAACGTGTTGTTGGATGTGGTCATGATGTCGATCTTAAGAACACAAACCAAAAGAATCAGATTTGTTTTTAAGATTGTATTCAAGATTATTGTTTTCATTACGGAAATATAGATAAGAACAAACAGTAAATTATACAATGATGACAATTCATAAAAATTAAGTGCATATACGGTTTTTGGTAGATGGTCGTCTGGGTTGCGGGTTTCAAATCAATGCATCTTACGCTAAGATAAATCATGTTCATCTGTTTAAACTATTTTCTGGAAGAGATAGGTAATGTCAATCGCAGCTTTGCAGGTTTCTTTTTCGTTCTTGTTGGACTTGGCTTTACATGATAACATTATCTCAGTGAATAAAACATAGAGAATTTTTTTATGACGAAACGATGCCAGAGGCCTGGCATTAAAACCTTGATTACCAAAGACTTAAATAAAAGTACATTAAAACGTGCCACTTCTGCTATCCATTAAGTAAGCGGTGTGGTCTAACCCTTCTTCAGCTTGAAGATTATAGCGATGATAAAAGGTCTACAAGTAACTGAGTGTAAATACAAATTTAAGCTTTCTCTTTTGAACATTTATTTAAGGTAAGGACGCTCTGACGTAGCTAACAAATAGCACCGTGTAACTTTTCTTTTGTTCCTGGGTAGTAAGTGTTATTTCCTAATTGCTTATGCCTCAAAAAGATAGCAAAGGGCTAGCATTCCCCATAAACACTGCGTTTGTGACCAAGACAGTGATATTTTCAAACTTACCTATTTTCCAGAACATTAAAGGTAGATACAGTGCTGCGTAAACTTGGAGTAATTTCTAGAACTTTGTAAAACTTTCCAGTAATATAAATAGTAGTATAAATACAGGGGCCTTAAGCCCACAAGTTCAGTTTAGTTCCAGCTGCCTAAGTGGATACATATCTACATTTTTCTCAGATGGCATCAAGAGGCTGCAAGAGAATGTAGTATGTGTTATTTCCTAACTGAATTTTGCTATGTCTGCAGCCAATGTATCAAGACAAGAGCGAAAAAGTACACCGTGGAATCTCTTCATTGACAGCTCGTCCACGAGCACAAATCCGTGGTGCTCTATAGTAGAAACAAGTACCCGTCTTTTCTCCTGGCTCACTCCGTGCACCTCAAAACAATATTACAACGTCATCAATACCTTGATGGACGCCTTGACGTATGATGAAAACGGATGAAGTCATCGGATGCTTAAAAATGATTTCATTCCTGATGGGTCTCCAAGGCGGCTTCACCAATTTTCGCTGATATCTTTGCTTTGGGACAGCAGGGACACCAAGGCGCACTACCACAGGCGGGACTGGCCACAGCGGACCGAGTTCTCTGTGGGGAGAAACAACGTCAAGTGGGAGCCATAGGTGGAACCCCGGAAGGTACTGATTCCACCATTGCACATCAAATTGGACCTTATTAAACAATTTGTCAGAGCTCTAGATAAGGAGTCTACAGCCTTCAAGTACCTTCAAGACTTCTTCTCTAAGCTATCTGAGGCAAAGATCAAAGCCGGTGATTCGTCGGGCCACATATAAAAAAATCCTAAAGTGTAATGAATTCCCCTAGAAGCACACTAGTAAGGAGAAAGCGACTTAAAACAGTTTTGTCGCAGTGGTTCGGGGCTTCCTGGCCAATCACAAGGCCGAAAACAATGTGGAGCTGGTTGTAGTCATTTGTATTATTTTAGTATAATTACATGTTAATTTTGATTCATATGTTGTTTTTCTGACTTTATGTGAACGAAAAGACACATATACTCCCGTGTTCTCATTGGAAAGATGTAAATTTCAAAATATCACTGTCCTGGTCACAAAAGCAAAGTTTCTGGGGAATGTTCTATACTTTTGTAGGCATACGCAATTATGAAAGAACACTTACTACAAAGGAACCAAACTTGTGTTGCATAATGTAGTTACAGTGTTATGTGTGTAATGCGAATTGTTTATGTAAGTGAGGTAATCATATCATACTATGCACGCATAACATTGCTTAAGAATGAGCATCTGCTTGTTTCTTTTAAAAGTATAACAAACATTTTCTGGGGTGTTTCTTTCTTGTTTATCTTTTATTCGATTCGTCACTAATTGCATGCTATAAATTATACAAACTGAGTATAATATTCTCCTGGCATTTAGTCCAAATATTTTGGACACAATATTTATTATAGATATTATAGAAGAAAGTATTATTTTGGATGTGATCATGTCATTTCGAATTTAAAAAATGACGAAATTATGGACGACGCAATGGGTCACAAAAGACAATGCTTTTTCAGTCCATTAGAGGCCAAAAGTATGGACAAAGCAATGGGTCACAAAAGTTTTTTTCGGTACATTAGATGCCAAAAGTATGGACAACGCAATGGGTCACAAAAGACAAAGCTTTTTTTAGTACATTATAGATAATGGCTACTTTATACTTAAATTCCTGTGTGTGTGTATGCATGTGTGTGTTGGGACAACGTTATTTTGCATACCACGGCCAAGCAACATGGAATGAATTGCCCACTGACCTTAGACACAAAGACACAGTGATCCCATTCATGAGTGCTCTTAAAACTCACTAATTTCCACTGCAAGAACAAACTTAAAGACTTAATAATGTCTCCAAACTTAAATATTTTCAGTATGTTTTTTTATGTTTTCTAATTTCATTGTATTTGTTTTTTAATAATATCATTATATATGTTTATTAAGTTATAGGTGTTGTCTAATGTTGTAAAGCGCTTAGGGATTATACAGATTAGGAGCTATACAAAGTCCTCATTATTATTATTAGTATTATTTGTGAGCGTGCCTGTGTTTATGCATACAAAGTTTCGTATATCAATTTGTCCGTTAAATGTTGCCATTTTCAGAATAACTTAAGTCTCACCTATAGCTAACCTAGTCGATATTTTATAGGAAGTGCACCTGATTAAGAATGTCCAGTTCAACCTTATAACGCATGCGCTGACTTAATAATATCTTAATGTGGGTACCCACAACAATCAATTTAACAGCTTGTTTCAGTCAACATAACAAACCCCAAGTATAACATAACTAGTAATTGGCAAATACCAAAAGTAGTGATACAGATAGTCGATAAAGTTGGTTTTCAGCCTTTAGAAGCCTCGAGCTTTACATGATGTAACCAAAACTTCAGACACGCTGATCGTTATTTCGTTAATGACGAGGGGACTAGAAATTTAATTTCCACCTTCTTCCAAACCTTCGAACCATTAATATCAATATACGTGTTGTTTAACTTGTTTACCATTTCGACTTGTATCACAAACTGTTCAGGTGATATGCACTGAATACAAAATGATCGTATTGATAATTAATCACCAAAAGATAAAGAAACATTAAAATGAACTAATAACCTTGATGTTCATGCCAAAAAGATGAGTCAAATTCGAAGAACAGTTCATGATACCTGTACATATCTAACAATCACAGAACGGCCGTCAGGAATGCACAATATTTTTTAACTTTGACTGAAAGCAGACATGATGATACTTACCATTTCTTTCTTCTTTCTGTCTTCCTGAAAGAGTATAATACATATAGAATTAGAAACGCGAAATAAACTTCACTAATTTGGTCTCAAAAGAGAGATTGTATACTCATACACATATTGTCAAATGTAAATACAATATACGTCATTACTGGAACAGAATTTCTCGCATAATGTCCCTTTGGAGTAATCAACTGGCATTTAAATATATTAATTTCAATGTTTCATTTTTTCATTTTCCTTAAGGGACAGAATAATTCAAGAGCTTCAAAGGTTTTTATTTCTCCATACAATACATTCAATGTGTTTAGGTAAACACTGCATATTTAAACACCCTGATAGGCTTAGATGTGTTGACTTACTATCTTAATGTGAGTTGTAGCTCCCATACAAATAAATTTAACACCATGTTCAATGCTGGACCAAACCTAATAACGTCAAATATGTCAGGACTGGGTGAGAGGTGAAGAAAGGATGCAGTAGGCGATCTCGATTTCGCTTGGGGCCCAAACAAAATATCATAAATACCAAAATGAAAAAAGCAATATTGCTAAATACGAAAATATATAAAAGTAACTCAAAATGGAGCATTGTCCCTCTAAAAATACAGCTTTTTGACCCATTTGGAACCACAACCAGAACCGAACGACGAACTACCTGAAGGAGCAACCGAAAGTGGCCTTTCCACGCGCGATCGACATCATATAAAACAAACATGGCCGGTTATTCCAGATAAATATTGCCCAAATAACATCCTCGCTGATGTTGATCAATTAGAACGTTTGATTGGTGAAAGACGAGCAATAATTTCCATGAAATCATCAATGAAGCAGCTGTTATTTGTCAGCTTTTATATACCGGTGTAGTCATGGACAGCAGCGTCTATCTGGCACTAAGTGATGAAATTACCAACAATTACTACAGTGATTGACCAATTAGATCGGCGATAACAAAATAACATGATTACACACAATGTCCAACGTGGACCTGAAAACGTACGGGTGATAAATTCACAATTATCGGTTTATAATGCAATCTACGGAGATGAACACTGTGATGCTATTCAAGATTTATTTAGAAGGATAGCCCCAGAAGCTATTCCGATTGCAAAAGATCTAGGCGTGAAAGCCATCGAAGTTTTTCATGATAAGGGTATTGGCACTGGTGGCGATGTTGTTGGTAAAGTATTCTCAGTAATCCGGGACAGACTTGTGCGATTAATACGACGAAAACCACAGAATGTACAAGTGCTCACCATCGAAGTGATGCCAGCAAATGTCGGCAAAACAATAAATCAAGCCGCAAATGAGCGAATGAAAGAACTGGCTGCTGAGCCATCTCCGACAAAACAAGCCGCAGCGGGGATTGACAAAAATATAACTAGTCTGGTAGCGGGAAGTGTCCTGGATCGACGGTCATTCTAAACAACAAAATAACATCATACAATTTTTAAGCGTGTATCTGATCCCGCATTTAACATGGACGCGACAGTCCTCAAAGATGAATCAGTGCGTGATTATCCGTATTATCCTTATGATGCGCGTGCACCTGCCGCACATTGACAAATCGAGGTGCAAGTTCATGGTGCAAGCAGATATTTCATGCCCGCCTGTGGCATTTATTGAGATGGAAGGTCAATTTGAAAGCAGATAATACAGCATACGGAGTTGGCGATCGAGTTGGTTGTGTTAATAATGGTGATATTTCATTGTTTAACAGTGTCACGGTCAGCATTTTATGGACATAACATTGAATCATGCCTCGAAAAAATAGAGGTTGCTACGAGCATATTGGGTCGGGCAAGATATTCCGATGATTATTCGCGGTCCGCTGGTCCGTCAATGATGTTCACGAAGGACACCAGTGATCACCACCAGAACCGTAAAGTAACAGTGATTAGCAGCAAGTCGATCCATGTTACATGACAATGACAAATTTTCATGTGTGATTCCACTGTCGCACATCTTTGAAAAGCCACGAACAACGATGCAATAAAGTGCCCCGATATAGTTGAGGCTGACAAGGTGAAACTGACAAAGCTTTCGTTGTGGTCCTGTAGATGCCAACAATGACACCATCACTTGTTGAAGAACACCGGCTGCTCCATTTTCATGAAGTGCGGCGGTAAATCAACGCAGTGGTGGCTGACGATGACCACAGACAGCGTCCAGAGTAACGGTGCTGGGTTATTCACATGGCAGATAGCATCAAAGCAAGGAGTTTCGGCACCATGACATATATCTGTAGTGCTTCAGGAAAACTCCCGAGTAGGTTCATAAGAACGTAACCCAATGGTGTCTGACACGCTCGAGGTTAATGAAGTTTATCTGCGAATAAATGGACATCAAGAACCATCCGATGAAATGCTGGTGAATTTCAACTACAATCATGTTGCACGTGCGTATCAGCGGTTGATGACAGTCAAGGGGCGTGAACAGAATGTTGATTCTAAATTGCAGATATCTCAGCAGGACTTTATAACGTTATATCCGATCCTTTATGTTTTACTGAACCACCCAGATTTGTTTAGGCAATCAGTGGCGACGTGATTTGTTTAGACAATCGGTCGCGACATACACTTCCGTACTCGAATAGGTGTATTACTGGCAGGTCTTAGTGGTCACAGAGAAATCGCCGTTATGCTGTCGAAAAAAAAAACAATTTTGCTTCAGGGTGTTGGTGGACGAATGAAAGTCATTGATGCGCCCGTTGAAAACATGTAAATGTTCATAGCGTTCTTAATATTATAATGACATATCTTCACATCAACATTACTCTGACCCCTGGACAGATTAAAAAGCTGTAATCGGCATCAAATAAGGATTATGGGGCAAAAATATCTCTGAAATCAGCGGCGTTGCAAAAACCAAATAAATTATCGCGGAATGAACGTCAGCTTAATCATTACAATGACGCGAAGAATATAAAAAAGAAAAAAATTGCTTACGACTTGATCTCTATGGCGAATGAAATCACCGACAATGCAAAAACCAGCGGCATGTTTCCCCTTTGCAGAGATACCAGTAATGACTACCAGCGCTGCTTCAACATTTGCAAAAGCAGCCCCACTCGGTGCCGTTGGAACAGCTGCTGCCATGGCACGGAAAACGTATCAGCACACGGATTAAACACCTAAAAAACAACGAAGGGGTCGAAGATTGCCAGGAACGTTTCGATAAAACTCCCCATGTCCAATCTTGATTTACTTGATGCTGCTCAGCTAGTACACATACAAAAAAAAAAAAAAAAAAAAAAAAAAAAATGCAGATGTGTTTTTATGTGTGATTAGACACCGGAATCACCAAAACTTGTTGAAACTGGTATCATTAATCCCGATGGCCGTTCTGGTCCCGTTACACATTGGGTAGCATAAGCGGTTGATCCATGTAGTGTTGTTTATTTTGATTTGTTTGGATTTGCCCCACGGAGAGAATTCTTACAGGACATCAGCAGAATCGCTAACAAAGTAAAAGGTACTCCAATCCAGTATTCAACATTACCAACACAGACAATGACGGATCCACCATACGCGGTCTATAAGTACGTGATGTACTTAACGCTGTGTCAAGGTCATGAGCGCAGCCTCATAAAGTCGTGCACGAGTACACTAGTGGTTGCTTTAACCAGGTTAAGAGTTTATAATAGTAAATAACGTTGGTCTCTCTGCCTGCGACACGAGATGAACTTGCTGATCTTATGCATCTCGCAGGGGTTGTTCAGGATGAGGTCGTTGTTTTTTCAGGATCAGCATGGGAGGCTAAAGACGAGAAATATCAAATGGGTCGATATTATCCTGCAACTTTGAGGTGCAGAAACGATAACATCGTGGCATTTGCTGATGTTGGAAAATCAAGGACTCGTGGGAATCAATCGGAGAGACCATAGGAGAGATATTTACACGTGTTGATGAAGCCGGCGATACAATGACCGGCGAACTCAATAGGAGCGGAAATAGTATTGTTAATTTGAAAGAAACAGAATCGGATGATGACGCCGCAACCAAGAAATATGTTGACAACAACGACATCGCGATAAGCACGTCGTTTATCAGCGATGGATTGGCCACATTCAGATATGAATATAAAATCATGCAGCCACGTTTACGAGTCATTGCAGAATATACTTAGAGTCATCGGTGATTTTTTGGGGGTTCCAAATATCATCGACATTAAGCTCACTGAAATTCACAAACGAATCGATAACAGCGCATAAAAATCAGAAAATATTACTGATGATGTAGTTGATACGACTCCGTTTATTACAGTAGCGTCTTGATTAGCAACATGGTCATAACAAAACAACTTCCTCAAACATACCGCTGATGTCAACGGAGTGTACAGGTTGTGCGTGTTCAGCACTACGAAATGTATGGTATTTACGAGGTATCCATGGCGTCAATTTATCGACAGTATTTCTTGAAACGTGTCAGACATGTTAAATCAAAATACCGAGGAAACATTTATATTGGATGTAGAATACAAAATTCTAAGACCAGCAATATATTGGTGGTGTCTGGAGTTCGTCGCGAAAACACCAAAATTGATTACTTAGTACACCACAATGAATCCCACAAATTAAGCATGTACGTGGAAGGCATTGCTGAATAAATTATCGACGAGTACATGACAAAACCGAAAAAAATGCCGCAGACGAATCATCGTCATCGACAATGTTGTACATGCGGTCTACTCGTTGGTCGCTGAAACAATGACGTTAATCGGTACGTTATCAGTGACGCACGTGATATCGCCATTAGTAGGCATCGTTGTCGCTGTTGTTGTCGGTGTTGCTGGTATCCTTAATATTATCGCGAAAACTATATAAGTGTGCCAGTAAAAAAAAATTACATGTACACACATAAATCACGTACGTAGCAACCTATGCGTTCATAAATATATCATCGATACAGACAGTAGAGTTAAACGACTATGCAATATCAGACAATGAATTTATTGCAATTAGAGATATGTATTATCGGTATCAGAAGAACGCAACCATACCTGCGTCAAAAAAAGTCAACGTTTGCAGCGCCACATTTAGAATCCGCCGTATAGACAATAATGACCGCATAAATAACCACACAGTTAACAGAACACCGCTGACGACCACGATGCTATCAGCGACGTCAACGCAGCCGGAATTTGATATCAGGTTTCCAACTCCGATAAAATCCACCAATGGACGGTGACTTGAGATCGCACTGGTACAATTATGACTTTATTATAGTTGGCCAAAAATCAGGGAAAAATCATTTGGTGAATTATTCGCCAACAATTCGCTGATATTCTCACAAAACTTCAAGACTGATGAAAGATCCCCCGCCCGAGGATCATATCAAATCGAACAGCTGAATGATGAACTTCAGCGTAGCATCAAATCAATGATGGGAAAATAATCAAATATCGATATCAAAGTACACGAGTCATAAAAATAACATCGTCTGAATACGCCGCTGACATATATAAGTCGTTCATCAGAACCGTGTTGGGATGGCCGGACGTGCAAGCTTATGTTGGACCACGACAACCACAGCTACATAATTATTCACCGTTTGAAACTTTTTATGAACACCAAAGATTACCGGAGGCTCTTCTTGGGAGGGTCACATCTGGATAGTAGCATACCAATTCCTGAAATAGGAGAAATCGTCAGTGCGATTGCGCAGGAATATGAAAATACACAAACCAATCTTCGACGATCTTCGAGCAGTATTTGACTGAATATCCAAAAGATTATTATCAGAAAAAAATATTAATATAATAAAACATCTGAACCATTTGATGAAAGAAACTTCATTTTCAATTGAAGTTGTTCACAAAATAAACAGTATTGATCCAAATTATAAAAAGTTACTTTTTGATATTTTTATGATAACTGAAGACGAACCACGTCCGTCAGAGTACTACCACCGTTGAATTAATATAAAACTGGTTAAGGTTCGCGATGACATGATTCAAGAATATTTTCCGAAATTAATGCTGCATGGGAAAAAATAAATGGTCCTTCAATTATTCACGAACATCACAACGATCCGAATGGTGTTGGTCGTCATGTATCGCCGGCATTGTCAATATCATGTCGATGAGTTATGTAAATCTAGTCTGTGGCGAAGTCGACGGTAATTATATATAGTCCTTACAATCATCCCACGGGCAGGTTCAGCAGGGATATATTCATAATAGCTTTTCTCCGGATGTCCCACCGGGTCATTCCATTGTGTTAGTGCCCGTTAATCATGTTTATATACGATGTCGTAATCCACGCTGCCACGAATACATTTTCGTCGAACCGACCAAAATGGTAATTTACTGGACACGCTTGGTTTAGAATTGACTGTCAGTTTGTACTTGCGTGACAGCCGTGACGCCCACCATTACAAAACAAATAACAAAACTTAAAATATTTTTTGTCGTTATTTCTTTTCTCGATAATCTGTATAATACTGGCGACGTTGCTATTCCATGGATTCAGGAATCCTAGCGGATTCAAGCACATGTTTCTTTAGCTGCCTCGTACAAGCACTTACAGCCGCTCGAGTTTCATAATGTCGAGACAGCTCTGATAGCATTTCCTCAATGGCGCTTGTCAGTGGAACATATTTAGCAATATCATGTTGTTCATGTAAATCCGGCAATGATAATTCTATTTCTCGTTGGAGTAATTTTATACATTTATATTCTACCCCTAGTGTTTATCTGACCTCCTCACTTCGCTGCTGTATCATCTCAAAACCGTCGTTGATTTGTGTCAACATCGAGTTGAATTACGAGACTATCTTGCTGTAATTGTTTAATCTCAGAGACAATCTCGTTAATAGTTCCGTGGTTCATTATACAGTGAGTGTATTTCTTTAATACAAGGCTTTTATCAAGACTAGTTTGATAGCGTGTTGCTGGATCATGTAAACTTAGTGTAATAAATCCATGCGGGGTTTCTGAGAATGTGCAAAGAAGTTTCTAAACTTTTTTCTATCCACGTCATATGGACACCAAGTCTGATGAAGATTTCTCAGCGTATGTGTCAACACCGTTAACAATAATAAAAAACGTACAGTTATATCTGATCACCTTGGGGATATGAGTGTATCGCTTCGTAACGTAAATAACATATGCCTGCCTCGTGAAAATATTCTGGCCGGATTTGTTTGTTTGTCAATAATAACATCATCGTAAACAACTAGATTGCTGACAACTCCGTCAAGATCCTCTACGGAGGGCGCATCATCGACATCAGTGATAAATTCAATAATACCTTTATTGCTTTCAGCCTTTTTGAATTCCTTAAGAACATCATATCATCATTGTTCATCTACCATGGTGCCAATAACTAAAGTTTGCCCCAGCTGAGTCACCTCATTATCAGTTTGAGCAACAACTAAACCCAGACGAATTTCCGGTAAATAAGATTGATCAAGCTATTGATAAAAAATAAAACTATTCGATAATCAGTCGCCTAATGGTTGATAAGATCAGCGATGTGTGGTAAACTAGCCGTTGGAGCAGACAATTAATTGTCCGATTATAATGTTATGCAGTCGATTTATTATAGTCCAAGAAGATATTGGAGATGCACAGCAGTGATTAGCAAACCCGCCTATACACTTGTTTCACTCGTGCTGGAGTGGCAGATTGGTTGTCACGACAGGCAATATGTCAAATTTAGCTACCACGTACCAAAACGATCCAGGATGGACGGTTTGATGTCAGTTCGCCCTAAAATGTTGATCAGGCAGATATGCTGTTTTTACTACATTACGTCATTCGCACATCACGGAAACTGCGCACATAGAAATACGTGTTGATTGTCTTCGACGTTGCAAGCAGATACAAAGAAGCAGAACCGCTATCGACAAAAAAAAAAGTCGAAGTCACACTCAACTGTCAATCGACAGCGATCCTCGAAGTTGCTGTAGGTTGATCCCGGCAAAGAATTTATCAGTGCAGTATCAATGCGGGTGCTACAACATATAGTTAAAAGCAAACGTGAACACACCGCGTTACATCGTGATTAGGCGCTAATTTGATCAATTTAATCGGACACTTGATGTGCGATTGTTTGGACATCTGTAAGTGCAGAAACTACTGAGCAAGAACAGATCACGCGAATGTGTTGCGTTCCTATCTCAGTGATACCGCGTTGAGCAAAGAATCACCAGTGGAATGAACATGAAACCCATCGATGCAATCATGAAAACCACATACCACGACGAAAATCAACAGGAAATCCATTACAACAACCAGTGCTGGCAACAACGTGCCAGTCACGTATTTGTATGAACCTGGTGAACTTGAGGGTGGTGATGCAGGAGCAACTGATCGCATCTGGAGTATAACCAAACATTTAACTTCCAGCTAGGTAAGATGTACTGGCCAGCTTGCAATCTACGGACTAGATTCATCGACTCCTCAACGTGGATTTGGTTATCAACAATTAAAGGTAATTCATGAAGATACCCAGTTACCAACAAGTTGGATACGGTTTCGCAGACACGGCTCGACCTCAGTCGCAGGGCGGAAGAGCTTGCTTGAGGGAGCTTGCTCCCCTATGTATGTTACATTCAATACATGTCAGGTGACATTTTCGCGTGTGTGGCCAATACTACTATCGATTCTCTCCACGGTAAATGTTCGTACGTCATTAGGAAAATATTGCTACATCATTATTGTGTTACATTAGGCGCAGTGATTATTTTGTTTTTGTTTCAACGTCATGATAACTTTAACATCAAGATCGAACTGACGATGATTGTTTTTTGTCCTCTCGTGCATAACCACCTATTATTTTCTTAATCGTGCCTGGCACGTTTCTTTCCCCAACCGGTTTCTTCGACGCCGTGTCTGGTTTATCGTAGACAATTCTGAGCAGTTTAGACATTATTTTAATTTTCGACACTGCCAAATATACTAACTTTGACCATTCGATGCTATCGTCGACAATCCAGATATTCGTATCAGATTTGTATCCCTTTGCGAAGAATGAATTGTTATCGCATTTCCTAGAGTCCAACATGTTGACCTCGTTTCCTCCGCCGACAGAGCATTATGTACAGCTCTACGGGAACTTCAACATTATCATTAAGAATCAATTTCTGCTGGGTATTAGTTCCTGGAATCGTGGCCAGAATAATTTGTCTGCGTGTATCCTCTGAATCATAAATCAATGTGAAGCTAAAATAATCTATGAAGAAGTGAATTAAGGACGTTTTTTCGTGATACAGCTAACAGATCTTTAGGTCAACATAAGTTCCATAAACCAGATATTGGTGTCTCTGGAATTATGTTAGGCATTATTTCACGCTGAATCTTGTTAGCTATGATCTGATTAAGTTTTTTTAATTCTCGTAATAATTCATCGCCTTATCAGTGGTCGTACAATATTTTCTGGTACACGTTGACGTAGTTGCGTAGCCAGCAATTCGGTGATTCTCCTGTAAACTGAGAAGGTTGTACTTGATCGCGAGACATGATACTTGTCCGTGCTTTTCGTCATCGGCCAGTCGAGAAACATTTTAAATGTATCTGGACACAGTATATTCTTGCCCCATATAATGATTTTAGTAATATATTTGTATCCATTCGCTCGAGGGTCAACAAGTCACCACGCCATCGAAAGAAGCTGTGATACGTGCATGACTTAACTCCCCGTTGTGTCATATCTCTGGCAAGACGGCGAGATGGAGTCAAGACAATCATGTTTAAGTGTTTAAATAATTCTAACACACGTGTTGTTTTACTGGAACCACTAATACCATTAAGATAGACCGTGCTATGTCTCGCGATTGGATCATTTACTGACCGAAACGATCGCGATTCTGACCATTTATCATTTCGGTAATACATCGCAGGACGTTTAATATCGTCCGATTCAGAATCATTACATATTTGTTAGCGATTTGTTCTCTAACAAACATAATGTGGATCACCACTGCCGTCGATAAATAGGTACAAAAGAGCCATTTTCGGTCGACTTACATAAAATGAATCAGAAGCAAATCTAACAGCATTAATCGGAAACCGGTTAATCATCGATAACAGGTTTATTGACGAATACGCGAGCATCGAAGATCTCAGATGAGCGAACTGCGGAGAATCACCATCGCAATAGCTAACGACTGTGCTAATATTTGTACCGTCGATTAGACACGCGCGCTGCCGCGACAATAATACCCTTCGCTACCCCGTATCTGCAATCACAAGATCAAGTTCTACTGGGTCCATGATTAATCTTGTGCAGCGGCGTTTATTTTCGGATGACGCACAGAATGTTAATTTAACGATATATTTTCTGCACATATCTTTATGATTGTGCGGTTACCATTGTGTTATTCTTTTATTCTCGATTCTGTAATTCCGTTTCCAAGTCTCGAGTTAATATAGTGTTCTCTGATACGCTGAACCACACAAGTGAACCTGCCAGTGACCGCGGCAGTGGAATTTGTGCTTCGGTCACGCATCGGGGAACTATCATTAATTTCAGGATCGTTAAACGATATAGTACATAAACCACTGCGGACGCTAGATACGCAATTTAATACTATTTTTTGTCTATTCCTGTAAACGTGCCTGCTTTGGAGTTTTTATTTATAGTGACAACGCTGTCATGTCGCCATGACTCTTTAACAGGATCGAGTTTATCACGAATAATCCAGGTTAGGTCATCTTGGCTAGCATGTTCGACAATAAAATTTATTCTGAACAGATATCGTTTGTCGTGTGCAACATTATTAATAATAGCCGCTGCTAGCTTGTCGTTCATGGTGGAATCAACGAAAATATGTAATCTATCGGGAATGTTGATAAAACATGGAAAATACCATCTTGCGCGAACTCATTTTTGGCCATTATGCTAATTTCGTGTAATTTCAGCTAAAATGGTGGACGTTTTTTGTCACCTGGTAATATATCGATGTCAAATCTAGTAGTGTGCTGTAGTTCAATCTCGGATAACCTCTCAAATTTCCTCGGGGTTAATAACTCATTATTCCGATTTCATAAATTTTTGTGCAATTTTCGACGTGGAGAAGCTGTTTTTATTCCGATTAGCCCAAAATAATGATATCTCAGCTGCAACAGTATGTTTAGTCATTATGCTCAGTATACGTTATACGTTCTTTAATATAATATGAGTTTCTTCCAACTACAAACGATACTATAATATAATTATGCCAATGGCAAAAAAATAATTGCAAGTGGCTAAAGATCCGATCAGTAAGTCCCTGTGGAAAAAAAAAACTGTCGCCGAGATTATTGCAGTGTTCATATGATAAATATCAGACGTGGCATTACCGGCCCAAAACCATGTCTGATATGTGGGGTGGGGTTTCAAAGATGACCTAAACTATGTGTCTCCGTTTTAAACATATTTTGAAAAAAATGAACACTGATGATAATGTTAAAATAAAGAACAAACATAATTACATTGAGAGATATACTAAAATAGAAATGTATTAGAGAAAGTAGAATAATATAATGGAGAAAACTAAGAAAGAGATTGAGAATTTGCGAAACATCCGATCTTCACAAACAACGAGGCTAATCGTGCCCGTATAATCATAAACCTTCGTCGCAAAAAATTCATGGCAATGTCTGTTATATGGGCTAACCAATGATTGGTTTTGGATTTCATGATAGAAAAAAGATTTTATAAAAAAAACTATTATTCCCACAGATTCGTATATGAATGTTTTAATGGATGATAGATGACGGTTCTGTAATCGATCACATCAACTCAAGAAGAATAGATAATAGACTGGAGCATTTACAATCAATCACAGCAAACGAGAATAGCAAGCGAGGGAAAACCGGTTATACAAATATAAACAGAAGCCAATTAAATCAATAAATTTAGAGACCAAAGACACAAAATAACTTTTATCAACAGGAGCAGCTGGAAAATAGTTTGAGATCCATAAAAATTAAGTGAAGCCGGTCGCAAATGGTATATATATATATATATATATATATATATATATATATATATATATATATAACTCAGCTGCTTCGAAGCGACTTATCCAGAAAGGAAAATTAGGAAATAGCTCTGCTACCGGGCCCACATACAAGTCAGTGTACATAACAGATTGTACTACATCTAGTAATGTAACGTATTTTTTTACCAGACCGAATTGACGGAATTCCGATTCGACTCACAATTTAGACATCCCTGCGTCACGTGTCAAGCCCGGCAAAATATATATGACCAATTGACCTAGTAATAATAAAACGCAGGTTCCCACGCTCAAGAAAGAGTCGATACCTGTTACAATTATACATGATTTAAAATGCTCGCAAGCTTAATAAATTATCTGTGAGATGTTTAGTGTCATATAACTGTATTAATTTTTATCTGTATGTCAGTCCATCGGTTCATAAGTTCCAATGTACTGCACTGCTGGTATGGTTCATGTAAATTATTTTAGTCGTATATTCTTAACAGAAGCTGTGATGTAACGGTTAAGACCTACGGACAAGCTCTCGATCGACCTGTGGAAACTTACTTCATGAAGAAAATATTATAGTGGGGAAGTGCCTGCGACACACTGAAAAAGATGAAATATCATTGAACGAGTGCACGTGCCTGGGCCCATCCAGAACCCAAATGAAGGTGTTTATTGTATAGCACCCGGGGTTGATTAACAAATTAAAATGCAGTCTGCACAGTCCTCTGAATCTCTCAAATTTCGTTCTAAAGTTTCTTTTCGCACATAGCGATTCTCCAGAGGGGTGTATTGATGAAAAAGATACAAAAAAGCTATAACAGTTACCCAAGAAAGTTATTCAACAGATATTCAACTTCAATCAACTTTTCGCAGTCATTCCATTTAGCTATTTAATGCAAGTCTCGGACTGGCCTTTGGTAACTAATAAATCAGCATTGACACGGTAGAAATAGCATTCTTACAAGGCCCGAATTGTAAAATGGGGCCTGGATTGGGGGGGGGGGGGGCTCAAGGTCGGCGCAGCGTTTTTGGGGGGTCGGTCGTCCCATTCATTGAGGTCAGCATGAATAGTAATTGTCCACTGAGGTCAGCATGGAGAGTAACCAGTGATCCAACCAGGTTTACATACAAGGCTCGGATTAGTTTTCGGTAACTAATACAGCAGCATTTTTTCTGACAAAAATAAAACTTTTTTAGCCCTCGCCTTTTGCTAATTGAGGTATCGATGTGGGTCCCCTGCAAGTCGGTCTCCCCCTTTAGTGCCGTTCCCCCCCCCCCCAATCTGCAGCTATTTCAATTGTCAAGTGAGTCGAGATCTATTTTTAGATAAGGACAGCCCTACATATTTCAAAGTTTGACCATCTTTACGTGCAATTTCGACCTTATTGGATTGAACACAACCTGTTTTTGTTTTGTTTTTGTTTTTTAATTTCGGCACTTCAAATGACAGAGAAGAAAAAGGAAAAGTTTGGAAAGGGTATGCAATAGTGTTTCTTTAAGAATTGTGCAAATGAACCCATTTAAATTAGTCTTATTTGATAGCAGCTGACGATAAACGACTTAAATCCAAAGAAACAAAAGAAAGAAAGAAAGAAAGACATATCGTATCCAATATACTGCGGATTCTAAGCATGGAAAACATGACCACGAATCCCCTACTTCACCCATTTACCTTGGTTAACGTGGCAAATTTCGCACAATTAGACAGTAAGAAAGAGGAAAGAAGAACAAAATCCAATATACTGCCCTAACTCGTCCTAACTTTACTTACAAAATGATAAATTTTCTTTAAAATGTGTGTGTGTGTATGTGTGTGTGTGTGTTATTTTATTTATTATACTGGTTGTGGATCATCTATTATTCATTGCCATCTCAGCAAAATCATATAATCATTAAGGTATAGATACTCATGTAATTATACATGTATAGCATGAACTTGAATACATTTCAGTGTAAGGATATGTAATGATTCCTACAGTCTGTTTGTCAGGTCTGTTAATAATGCTCGTTCTAATTACTAGCGAGAAATTTCCAAAACTTATTCTATTAGTTGTTGATCCTCGAAATGTTTATAAGAGGAGCATCGAATTTCCGCTCAAAGTCCATGGAATACAGGAGGAATTTGAAAGAATATCACTTTTTAGTCAAGGTATACACACCTGCACTTAAAACCATACTCCTCGAAGCTAACAGAATAATTTAGTTCATTTAAATTTATTTTATTTTGTTTTGACTAATCTAGACGTTTCGTGTAAACCGCACTGATAGCACAAACAATAGTGTTTTAGATCTCTCCTTGACAAGTCTTTATACCTATTTGAAAATATCACAACCGCCTTTTGCCCCACCCCCTTTCAAGCACTTCGCTTAAAATATTACCTTTGTACGGAACAACTGGTTTTGTGAGGGAATTAGGACCTAGACATTGCTCGATGAAAGTCTTCTGTTTCTGTAGATGATTTTGTGATGTACTGACTTTGCAATATGAAACTTCGTTAGAAAACATTACTGATTTTTACGTTGTTTTTTCTGTTTTTATTTTCTTTTGTTTTCTTATGGTTTTTTATTTTGTGTGTATCTTTTACGTAAACGTCTTGCGAAACATGAAACGTTGATTCATTCCGTATGATTACCGCATTGTTCAAAAAATAAAAGTTTCATTTTATTTTATTTTAACAGCTGCCAAAAAAAAAATGTACGAACAACGAACGATACATGTTCTTTTGATCTTATATCCCGATTCCATATCTCTGTGTCACATATGTCTTTCAAATGCTAATATTAATTGGACAAAATTTATCACATTAGCTCTTTTGTGGAATTCTGCACGTAAACGACGAATCTGGATTGAAACCACTGCTAAATAAAGTATGGACGAATACATGACGTTAAATGATTGAGTACGTGAAGTTAAATGTTTGCTTGAGTACATGAAGTTACACGGCTGTATGAGTGGATGAAGTTAAAAGGCTCAAACAGTGCATGAAGTTTAATAGCCGCATGGGTACGAGTACATGACGTTAAAAGGTTGTAAGGGTACATGAAGTTAAATGGTCACATGAGTACGAATACATAAAGTTAAAGGAGTGTGTGAAATACATGAATTTAAATGACTATGAGTACATGAAGTTAAATGGCTGTAGTAGTACATGAAGTTAAAAGGCTGTACGAGTACATGCATTTAAATGGCTTCATTGGTACATTAAATCACAGTCCAGCCTCTCAAAACATGCCGGCTAACCTATGACAATGACTTTACCGTGAGTACATATTTCAAGTAATGTTAGATTCACGTGCGATTTAGTAGGATTTGAACGCAGTGGAGAGTTCATTACTATGAAACAAACGTAGAGACCACATAAGAAAATAATTGGATCCAAGTCCATGTGTGGTGCATTCCTCAAGTGTCGAACCACCAAATAACGTGTAGTCCTACTATTACTTCCGATGTTATTTAACGACCTGATGTGTACGACCGAGAAATGATCCAACCGGGTTCATTCAAATATCACGGTGCCCGCTGTTATCATAATGGGACATTGATACATAGCATCTTGCGCTACATTTTAACATTCAGTTAAATTTTATTCCATTATATGGACTGTACCGATATTTATTTCTAGTTTTATTCAGGTGATACTGTATGTTAAATTTTAGAAATGTGCGAGAATCACATATGAGTGAGGTTAAAATACAACCCAAGGCGGTGGAGTAAAGTCGAGGCCTCAACATAATTATTTACTTCATCTAATTACTCTGCTCTTTGTAATTCCGGTGAACCAGGGAATGTCATAAAATGTGAAAATCACAGAATATACAACTATAAGGTACGTTAAACGTATATGGGAATTTTAATGGAAAATATACACAGATGCGGATGCCTTTTACATTATGTCATAAAATGTGAAAATCACAGAATATACAACTATAAGGTACGTTAAACGTATATGGGAATTTTAATGGAAAATATACACAGATGTGGGTGCCTTTTACATTGTGTCATAAAATGTGAAACTCACAGAATATGCAACTATAGCTTCTTTACATTACCATCTCGTACAAAAAAATCTAATTCAATGGCACATCAAAATTTCAGAGTTTATCAGCGAATTCAATATCATGCAGGAAATTAACTCAGTATGTGAAAATAGGTCTGTTTGTATTTGCGTTGGAACTACAATCATTGCTTATTTAGTAAAAGGTAAGAGAAAAGACTTAAATTTCTTCAGCACATTGTGGATGAAATTTATGAGTACTGATACTTACGGCGTCAGTAGAATCTTGCAATATGCCAATCAAGGGAATCAGTTTTCTTGCAATGATTTTGGCTGGAGAAAACAGTGTGTTATCCAGAAGTATGTTGGGTGTTGGATCAGTCTTTAATATTGCCGCCGAAATTAATTGTTCAAGATCTGGACCATTCTTTACTATCTCGATGTCTGTCCCCTGATCTCTTACTTTTTGTGCATTGTCCTTAGTGTTAGAACACCAGCTGAATTCATCATGCATATATGTCTTGAAAACTGCGTTTTGCTGTCTAAGGAGGTGGTAAACATGTTTTATTTTGTCTTTAAATTTTGCCGCTTCTTGGTCAATAGCTTTGTGTAATTGTGAACACTGGAAGTCAACTGCTTTTAATTCCTCCCGCTCAGCATCATTGATGCTCCTATCAAGCTCCTCCCCCTTTGCTGTGGAAGCCTTGATACGTCTCAGTTTGTCTGAGCATTGCTTCAATTTCGTATCTAGGGTCTGTTTCACTTCGGCTGCAACATCAGCAACAGATTTTGTAGCATGCGTGTCGTGCTTAATCACTTTGCACATGATACAAACAGACACTTTACAGTCTTGGCAAACAAGCTTAATTTCCTCTTCTGGATGTTGATCACAGAACACACGTTGTCGGATTTTGCCTTTCATTTCAGAATCTAGAGTTACCAAGTCACGTATTTTGTGATGCCTAGTCGCTTTCGATTTTTCGTGGACATAACAACATGACTGACACAAATTCTCCTCACAATCCAAACATCTACTGCTTGCTAAGTTTTTCGGACCACAAATCTCACAAGGATATTTCTCACTCGAGTCCGTATCGATGTAGAAGTTACTTTGAAATCCAGAAACCCCACTTTTCGGTAAATTTACACTTGTCCTGCATATGGGGCAATTAAACTGACCATTGTGAAGGTTAACCCGTACATAATCCTCCAGACAGTTGTAACAAAAACTGTGGTGACAGGATATTAGCTTCGGATTCTTAAAACTCTCCATGCAAATACTGCATTCATGTCGACTTGCTGCCATTTTCGAGGGCACTTTCGTTTTGTTCCACCAAAAAGGAGATATAGGTATAGGAAGCTTACGTGTTAGCGCCACCTGTTGGATGAAAGCGCTATATATTTCAATCATTGTCAGAAGTTCAATGATTTCTCCCTAGCTCGGGCCATTTTCCTTCAGGTTTTCAAACAACTATCTGATGGATATGACCGAGCGTTGATCCGATCGTGATGAGAGTTTTTAGAGGCGACAGTACTTAGGGTGAAAAGTAAGTCAAAACGTACTCAACGTGAAACTCATTAGCGTAAATACATACCAAATTGAACATTTGCTCAAATTAAATCAAGTCCAAGCAGGCGGAGACATTTAGTGATGTTGTGTAGTATATTGCATGTTCCGTGTATCATACTATACCACTTCTCTGTAAGTTGTGCATAGGCCAGATTGGTTCTAGGCTGATTTCACTGATCACCTTTATAAATTTCATTCAGAGTCTATGTTGTTCAGTGACATACGTGTTAGCGCCACCTGTTGGATGACATAGGACACAGATTCTATGAGATGATGTGACAATGTTTGACCTTTCAATAAATGAATATCTAGTCGACTTTTAATTTGATACATTTCATCGATCTGAGTACCAAACATAAGTAGTTATGGTTTGCACTTTATTTTTTGTGTTGTTTTTGTTTTTGTTTTGTTTGTTTGCTTGTGGGCTTTTTCGGTGATGTTGTTTTGGGGAGGTTTTTTTTTGCTGGTGGTGGTTGTTTTTTTATATTATTATTATTATTATTATTTTATTTTTTTGGGGGGAGGGGTCGTTTTAAGTTTGGCTACATAAATATCCTTTGATGATCAGAAAACTCTGATTCAATTATTTTACAATTCTAAGCTCCACAGTCTGGAGTACAGCTATGTTCCACAACCTAGGCCAGTTATCATCCTGAGTGCAAACTTACATTTGTCTCGGCAAGGTCAGTTACGTTTTTATCTCTCTTGAATACATTTTGCTTTAGGTACATGTGCACAGTGACATGTACAGTTTGACTTAAGTGCCTTTGGCTTAGGTGCGTATTGGCTCAATATGTTTTGGTCAAGGTACGTTTTGACCTGGATACATTTCAGAGGCGTAGTTATGATATTTTGCGCCCGGGGACGAACTATAAAATTGGCGCCCCAGCCCCCTCCCCGTTTAATCACATTTTTGAATATTACCCTTGTTTACTTATTATAGTGTAACGTTGTAAGCCTCATTTTGGCGCCCCTATACCTTGGCGCCCGGGGACATATGTACCCCCTGCCCCCCCCCCCCCCCGCTACGCCTCTGATACGTTTACATTGTAAATCTTGAAGGAAAATATAACGCAAATGTACGGCTCAAGTCAAATTAGGGTCAATTAATCAAGGTAAATTAGGGTCAATTAGTCAAGTCAAATTAGGGAAGTTTTCACAACAATATGATACGTATCATGATTGGCTATCTATGACGTTCGGTGTAACTGAAACGGGCGTGTACAGCGGGTATTAAGTCCTGTGCAAATCAACTACCCGCCTCGAGTGGTCTAAGCTACTAGTCTTTACGGATCACTTTTATTTCAGTGTAGGGCAATAAATCAGACCCTCAACCGCGACGATATTGATTTTCTGTTTATATCACATATCGTCCATCAGTATCAACACATATTTGGGAGAATGCACCGACAGCAACGTGCGTACAAGGGCCGCAGACAGGATTTTTGAGCCGTAGGACAAATTATCCAGAAGACCCCGTTGTGCGCTCCGGAATTTAGTCATAGTTATTCTACCCTGTTCTCGGCCTTGTGTGGGTATTATGTGAAAGCTTGTCAGTGGTTTCCTGTGGGTCGGTGATACTTTCTGAGGTTTGCCAGGGTTCTTCTATCAATATTGGGCTCCAACTTGGAATACACCATTTCTCGAGAAATTGCACGCAACAACTTTGTGTACAAAAGTGAAGCATCTGACCTTGTAATGGAGAACACATGACCCAAGTTACCTATAATTAGTGTTCACTTGGCTTTAACATTTTTTGTGATTCTACGGAAAGTAGGACAAATATAACAGATTTAAGGCCGTCTAAAGCACATATTGTGTTATAGTTAAAACCTATCACTTCTGAAACTTAATATTTGTGAAAAAGTGAAGCAAAATAAAAAATACAGTAGTTTTATGCTTTCTTTCCATGCAATAGAGATATCAGCCAAAACCAGTCTACGGGGGACCAGACCTTTTCCAGTAGTTGCAGCAGTCAGTGCAATTATGCATGGCTGAGTAATTGTGTTAAGGCTAACATGTGTACACAACAAGCTGTTGATTAGTTTAATATTGTAATCTAGATAATTTATGCCACAAGCAGGATGATTTTTTTAGGTCTTATAATTAATAAAGAGATCCAATGTGGTACATGATCATATGATGGCTTTTGAGATTTTGACTACAAATAAGCCATCTTTTGGAAGAAGTGTGATAAAACAGAAAGACCAACACAATAATTATTTCAGGATAAACACCATAGTAGTTATTTTTGCTGGATTGATAGGATGATGTTCAACCTGTTTCATGTTAAGTTTAATGAAGTATAATTGAGCTGTCCATAGTGAGATGTAAAGCTGACTAAATGTGTCAAGTGACACCTATGAAGAACATCAAAGTGTAAATGGAAACTATAAAGTACTACTGATTGAAGAAGTAAGGAGTAGATTGTTAGAGAAATTGAACTATGGCTGACATCAGGACCTGATGGAAAACATTGCTTTACATGAAATAATTTGAGATCTGAATAAACAAACAAGTCAATTTAATATGATTTTGCTTATTTCTTTTCATATTCAAAGTCCAGCATTTTACAGCAGTTTGTAAGAAATGACAACAGAAAAGGACCCTTTGGGGTTCATGAAATTGTAGTTGGGACTTGTGGAATTGGATTCATGGTTTGGGATATTTTTTAAAGTCTGTGTCAAAATAAATTTCCTTTGAGCACTGAAATGAAAAATAATATATGGCAAATTATACAGGGACAGTCCACTCTTTATCCTCACAATAAGTGAATTTCTGAGCACTGAGGCTTACAATTGTGTTCTTCTGACTTTACTGACAACGTCTTATAATGAGGACTTTGGGTGTCTTACAGTGGGGACTTTGCTATTGCCTTTATTGAAAATGTATTATAGTGGGGCCTTTGACTGCTCCAGACTTGACTGAAAATGTCTTATAGTGTGGACTATTTGTGTCTTATAGTGGACACTTTGCTATTGACTTGACTGAAAATGTCTTATAGTGGGGACTTTGCTATTGACTTGACTGAAAATGTCTCATAGTGGGGACTTTGGCTGATACAGGCTTGACTGAAAATGTCTTATAGTGGGGACTTTGCTACTGACTTGACTGAAAATGTCTTATAATGGGGACTGAGCTAAAGTCAGCTGAATTAACATTTTAAGCAAATTTGCCAAATCATGAAAGTCTGGTTAATGAGACAACCTCAAGAGTAATTCTGTATCAATTTTACCAAGAAAAAGCCATTGGTTATGTATTGCTTTATTATGAAAGACTATTTAAACCGTTGAAAATTACACACTGGAAACAAGAGGTCTGTAACCAATTTGTATAGCAGTTCACGTGAACACAGTTGAAAAAAGAGGTTTTCTAATAAATCAATGCAAAAATAATTTACAACCAAAGTCAATTGCCATACCCTGACCTTAATTCTAAATTCTCCACAATAAGAAAAACAGAAATGGAGTTTTAGAGCTAGCAATGTACAAACTAATTGTTATTAATGATTATTTGAAAGAGTCTTGTAGTTAAACTTTGGAGATAATCAAATACACTTACAACATGCACTCTGAATAGAACACTATGTTTGGAGTGATATGCCCTTTACAATGATGACAACCATCCCTGATCCATTCCTATTACCTGGATGCATCATTTGCATAAATCACACCCAAAATCATGTCTGATCTTGAGTCAATGGTCGGCAATGACATACAAAAATGTTACATTTAACAAGAAGGTCATGACCTTAATGTCAAAATCAATGTTCATGCTGTATATTATGAATCTGGCCTTGACATTAAGGTCAAAAACATATGGAGATGTGTTGCATAATAAATTTATTTGCATCAGAACGACTTGTCCCCAATAATCCATAAATGGATTAAAGAAATATAAAAAAAGAAAATATTTTAACTAAAACCTACCAGTAATCTTCCAAGTTCATGACCCTAATACCAAGGTCAAGGATGGATCATGGAAATCACAGAATGCAACATATCGGATGCATGATAAATCATTTTTCAAATGTTAAAAGTTCAGCAAATCATAAGGAATATGTCCTCATTAATATGCAGAGATCTTAGCTCATAATCAAAGTAAATTATAGATTTTGATGATACAAGCTGTTATGACCCACTGGTCTTAAATTAAGTAACACAAAGAAACGAAACTTACAAGTGTAATAAAATTCAACAAATAATTTATTTCTGTAGAATACAAAATGAAAATTCAACAGACATAATTCTGAATTAAAAATCCCAAATAATCATATATGTTCTATTAGAAATCCAAAAGTGTAGAATGTTTTGAATAAATCCCAATAACCTTGAATGTTCTAATATCACCAAGTGAATTGGTGTTGGAAGGAATAATTGTATTAGTTTATATTTAATGTTGTTTACATAGATATTTCCAACATGTTATCATGCAATCATAATATGTACAAATTAGTCAGTAGATCAGTCGCCTATGCAAAAAAGGGTTGTCAACTTGTTTCTTATCTTGATTTTTTCTTTTTACAAAAGTCCATCCACATTATTACATTTAATTCGTTTTATCTTCTGTTCAAATTCAATTTGTCTGATTACAATTTATGAAGAAAACGTCAGTGTAAATATCATTCTTAATTTATAGATTTCATTATGATTTCACAAATCTTGACCAAAGCCCTTCTCACAAAAGGTATATTTACCAACCACCTGCACTAGGAAATTTCTGATTAAAACACTGGCAATACATAGGTCACATTGCAGTATGTATCATAATACAGGCTTATAATAATGTACAGACATGCTTGATGAGAACTAATTCCAATTTAAATAATGAAATGCCAATATCAGTGGGAGTGTTATTCTTTATCATACAAACATAGAACACTTACAGTCCTTAAAGGAGACTAGAAATCAAAATTTTCCTTCCACGTATGTAATTCTCTACAGATTTTAATTCGACTGTCATGTTTATAAATTAAATATCGTAAGCGGGTAGTGATTTTATTGCATGGAAGATACCACGATTCCGTAAATTGCCGAGTTTTTCCGAGCTTTAATGAGACGACAGATCACGTGGTACCGTGACGCCATACTAGCCAGTCCTCGAATACAAACATAAACATTGGCGAGCGAGGCAGACGGAAGGAGACCATTTTGGGTTGCACATTCAAAACTTGAATCTGCAGTCTGATATAATAGTTTATGTACTGTACTGGTCAGTGCTAAAAGATTTTTTTTAGGCACAGGCCCCGGGCTGGTGACTTAAATAAACTGAAGCCTGACTGATATTCCACAAGCCCGGACAGTTCATACCTGTCAACTCTCAAGCCGGGAGAAAAACCTCCCGATTTTGGGGGTATTTCCTCATCTACATCCCGATCTCGTAATATCTCTAAATTTTTCGCAGCGAAGTTCCGATTATTACATTATGTCTGTCAATTTTCATTTGTCAGAAGAAAAAAAAAACAACCCCAAACCATTTATAAATAAATATAACGTATGCAATCCACAGTCTAAACTGCCACACTGCAGACACCGAAGTGATATAACTGAAAAATTGTTAAAACTACGTTAAAATTCAAATCACACGCACACACGTCTAAATCCGGCACTGGACGAAATAATTAATATCACACAACAGTTTTTTTTTTTTTTCTTCAGTAAATAGAACCTGAAAATTAAACATTATTCAAGTAAATTTCAGATGTTTTTACACAACTACAACAGTACTATAGTATAAAAAAATTAAAAGAATAAAATTGTCACCAATTAGCTTAAATGAATGATCACTGTGAAATTTTCTCTGCAAACAAAATCGCATCTCCATTTCCGCCAAAGAAACTCGGCCAGTTAACACCTGACATTCCTCTACCGTATATGTAAAGTTTAATTACCATGATTAAATTACAAGGAATAAAACAAAATATACCATGCAGTATATGTGGCCTTTAAGAACTAATTCTAAATAAATATTTTGTTCAGCAAACAGTGTGTTACATGCATTAAGACTTAAACCTGAAGTCCATGGCATTGTAAGTAACAACAAAATAGGCATCGTTTATTTTGGCAATTTATTGCTGGTGCTTACACATACACACACTGTCGAACATGGTTTCTTTGAAGTATGTCCGAAGGGCAGTCCTTTTCACAAGATCAATGCAAGGATAAGGAGTATGTTCATTAGTCCCACCGGCTTTATTGCTTGCGTACTTAAATCAAAACTTTAGCTATTTTGCAATTTAGCCAGAGCTGACCAGAATATGCAAAATGGGCTTGTCCTGCGGGAATAATAAGGCATATCACATGGAGAAAAGGTACGTCCCATGGGCGCTTGCACATTGGGGCAAGGGGTTGGGGGTTGGGTCAATAGTCCCCCCCCAGTTTATATTGTCAGCCATTTAATGTGAAACTTTGACCTCTTTTCTTTTAATCGCTGCTATTTAAACTGCCCAAGGAATAGTTTTATATCAGTTCCAATCATTGCAGATTACCGTTTATACATACTACATGTATGCAATGATTCTTTTTTTAAATTTGTAATTTTTATAAGATTACTGAAAATTGTGTTTTCTCGAAACACGACAGGTTTAGAATATTATTTTTGACAAAGCCTCCATTTAATTAAAATCAAATCTAAATTTCACCTTGGACAGTAGCGATTTGATTTAGATTGTGCCGTGTTAAGGCATGTATGTCAACATCTTGAAAATACATTTACTAATTTCACCAGCGCGATCCAAGCTTCCTCAGGTAAACAATTTTTGTTTCGACAAGCCTGACGGGCACCTCACTTTGAATACAGGATGGGCCGGAACTAAAACCAGAGGGGCCCAGGGTGTCGGGCTATCAGATTTATTTTTAGCACTGCTGGTGTAGATAAAAGATCTGTGAATTGCTTATTGCATTTTGTGGTCACTTACTCGGCCTTCTGCCTATTTTCGTAACTCGCACGTTTAACACTTTTCCCAGGATTTAAAATATTCAACATTATGTCTGGAACAGCGCCAACTTTTAGTCTAGGCCTAGCATTTGCGTATCCTTGAGCTGCCATTTTTTCAGAATCCCTCTCGTTACAGTCCTTTGAGAAATGTAACGAGCAGATAGTGCTGTATGGTGTTGCTTTGAAATCAACTCGTTTGTAATAATGTATCCATTCTTTCATTATGCCTTTATCTTTCGGAAAAGAAAAAAAAATGTTGTCCACAGGCTTTTCTTAATGTTCTATTACACCCGTAAGCAACGCAAAACGGTATTGTCTTTTACTCTGCCAACTCCCACTTGTGCTGCTGGAGTCGCTACTATGACGTCACATCCCGAAAGTAACCGAATATGTGCGGAAATTTTGCATACGAGGTCACGGAAATTCAGCTCCTAGAAGATAGGCCAATATTTCAATATTGGCATTACGGTCGCAGATGATACTTCAGAATAAGGTTTTCTGCTATAGTACTTTTATTATTATTCTATATTTCCATTGGTTTCTGGTCTCCTTTAAGCAAATGGTCCAGTATTAGAATTGTGTCTGCCAATTTAGTCTTGGCAATACAAGATCAGTAATTACATTTTCTACTCAGAAAAGTAAAACAATTATCAGTTATGCACAAACTGAACAGGGCTCGTGTATAATTTTACATAACAGATTAAAACGTACTGGGATTGGGCAACTTCAAACAAAAATAGCATCTTCCAGATCTTTGTTACATTTCCATCATTTGGCAAACTGAAGATCTCTAATAATCTAAGCACTTAATGAATGTTTATCTGCCTAGGTTCTCTTTGCTGATCCTCCAACAACAAAGCTGACAAATCACCTCCATCAGATCAAGGACTTGCAGGTGCTTTTTCCTCCAAATCTTTCAGACTATAAAACACAGAAAGCATATGATCTAAATTCTATTTTAGAATTGGTATTTGACAAAATAGTTTGAATGTTGCTCTGTAGTTGAAATCCATATGGTGAAGTAAGCCAGATGTCATATTTGATGCTGTGATCTGTAGTTGAAATCCATATGGTGAGGTATGCCAGATGTCATATTTGATGCAGTGATCTGTAGTTGAAATACATATGGTGAGGTATACCAGATGTCATATTTGATGCAGTGATCTGTAGTTGAAATCCATATGGTGAGGTATGCCAGATGTCATATTTGATGCAGTGATCTGTAGTTGAAATCCATATGGTGAGGTCTGCCAGATTTTGTATTTGATGCAGTTATCTGTGTCTTTCAGATATTAGTTAGTACTCATTCCATCCCCTTCTGAAGTCTTCTAGTCTTGAAATTATGACTGGCAAGCAGAAATTCTTCAGTGCCATTCATTGTTATAGGTCATCTGGGTCTAAATCAATTCTACCTCAACATCATAAAACACACAGAAGCCTTGATGTAATTTGATGGTGAATATAGCTCCATAATCTTTCAATTCTAAGACTGTACACAGATCTTTACTGTAATATCACTGCTCATTACTCTTATAGGACTTTAAATTTTTCTAAACTCTCCAACACTGAATTCACCCTGGATGGCATAAAAGAGGATGCACACCTTTGAACAGATGCAGGACTGTACACTGTGTATTAACTGTCCTACACCTCACATAAGTAATCAAGTCACTGGAGCCATCAATACAGCCATGTGTGGTTAACCCCCATCTCTAAAAATAAACAAAGTTATATTATACATCTTAAACAGGAAACTGATGTAGTCGTCTCAAATAATGTGTGTTGTCTGCAGTTGAATTATGTTTAACTGTATTCTTTATAGATTGCAGAACTATTGTAATCATGGTGTTGATTAAGGATAATAGGGCTATTGTAATTATGGTGTGATTTTAGGGTGATAGGGCTATTGTCATTATGGTGTAGATTAAGTGTGATAGGGCTGTTGTAATTATGGTATGGTTTATGCATGAGAGAGCTGTTGTAATTATGGTATGGTTTAGGTGAGAGAGGGCTATTGTAATTATGGTATGGATTAAGTGTGATAGGGCTGTTGTAATTATGGTGCAGATTAGGATTGAGAGGGCTATTGTAACTATGGTATGGATTAGGTGTGACAAGGTCATTGCAATTACCGATATGGTGTTGATTATGTGTGATTGGGCTATTGTAATTGTGATGTGGATAATGTGTGAGAGGGCTATTGTAATTATGGTGTGGAGTATGTGCGAGAGGTCTAAGTAATTTTTCATTCCACTGCATTTTTACCTCAAGAACAACTGCTGATGCAAAATCTGCACATTAAGCAAACATCTTCAAAGACAACCAAAGAAAAGTAATGGACTTAATGAATCAGACATTAGATGCCTGTTAATTGAGATATTTTTTTAGTAATGACAAAGTTTATCTAGAGAAAAGATCAGAGCAAATGCCAACACATTATATAAGTGCACATGTACTTATTAACAAAGTGTAATCTCTGGAGATTACCTACAATGACAACAAAATGACAACAAAATAGTACTCTAAATAATATTTTTTTTAATTTGAAACTAAACTGAGTTTATATGGATATAAATACTGCAAATATTTAAATACAGATTATACAATTTAGAAAAGAGTATGGTATCAAATTACTATTATAAATACAGCCAGATCAGATGGTGACTGGAGCTCATACTCAAACTATTAGATGCAAACTGATGAATTTAGTGTACATGTATAATGTACAAATGAATGGTTCCTCTGCCAAAAAATCAATATTAAATACTGAAAAAGTTTTAAGTAATTCTTGTTTAATACAGAACAAGTTGATAACTGCATCAACAGAGTCCACTAGGACCATATACTTATATATCCCAAGGATTGGCGGCAAACAATGTTTTGAAGAGATGACTAATATGTAACTAGCATTAGTCACATGGTGGGAAGAGATGACTTGTATGTAACTAGCATTAGTCACATGGTGGGAAAAGATGACTTGTGTGTAACTAGCATTAGTCACATGGTGGGAAGAGATGACTTGTGTGTAACTAGCATTAGTCACATGGTGGGAAGAGATGATTTGTATGTAACTAGCATTAGTCACATGGTGGGAAGAGATGACTAATATGTAACTAGCATTAGTCACATGGTGGGAAGAGATGACTTGTATGTAACTAGCATTAGTCACATGGTGGGAAGAGATGACTTGTATGTAACTAGCATTAGTCACATGGTGGGAAGAGATGACTTGTATGTAACTAGCATTAGTCACATGGTGGGAAGAGATGACTTGTATGTAACTAGCATTAGTCACATGGTGGGAAGAGATGACTTATCTTAAACCAACATTAGTTACACATTGGGAAGAGATGACTTGTATGTAACTAGCATTAGTCACACAGAGGAAAGAAATCATTAATCACAGTGGGAAGAGATGACTTCTAAGTAACCAGCATTAGTTAAATGGTGGGAAGAAGACTTGTATGTAACTAGTGTTAATCATAGTAGCAAGAGATGATTTGAATTCAAGTAAAAAAGGACAAAAATGAATGCCAATATACCTGGAGTTTCATATATTGATCAATTTGCATGGTATAATTTTTGGCACACAGCAGCTGACCAGTGTCCAGAATATCTTTCCAGGTCCAACCTTTTCAAATTATCTCTAGCACAATGGCATTGAACATGAATTCATCTTGATGCATGGTGACCCAAGGCTTCATCTACATTGAAGAAAGTAAAACAAGAAATTTAATGTACTTTGATAACAACATCTAATCTGTCTTAAAGTCATCTCTATTAAGCAATCACCTGTCTTAAATATCCAATGTTTTAAAGTCCAATAAATGAAGATATCTAAGAAATTAATCTATATTAAGAGTCCACCTATCCTGTGAGTCACTTTTCTCACTCTCCATTAGTGATTTCTCACAAACAGTTTGACTGTAGAATGTTTGTATAACACATCCCACAGTCCTCAACTTGTCTCACCCAATTTAATCAAAATCTGTGCCACCAGGGTCATGTCACATGGCTAAAAATAGGTCCATGGTCCAAAACAAAACTGTAAATCTGAATTTTTATTTCTAGTGTGTGTATATGTATAAATGGATAAAGGGTATGGATCTTAAATAAAAGATGATGGAAGTCAGATTGGGTATGGAGACTCCCCTGGCTAAGAAACAAAAATGATGTCGGATATATAAAAGTGCTGGTTGTTCCTGGTCTGCAAAGTGCACTCAGGATAACATTTTTGCTAATGAAGTACTAATTTGTAGTTTTCTTTGGTTAGCAAAAACAAGACAAACATGGATCATTCACATACTGTGGAAGGAAGGAATGTTTTGGAGAAAAAAGGAAATGTTGGCCTGAAACAAATGTCAAGAGGCAGACAAATACCAATACTTAAAATCAGTACCAACAAGGCAATCATTCACTTTGTGGACTGCATATGTTTTGCAGCTGGGACAGCAGACACGGAAACAATGATGTCTTTGTAAAGAAAAGAAGAGAAGATCGAAAATTTATTTTGATTCACCGTGTTGTTCATCAAATCAGTACCTCTTCAATGCAGTACATTACAAACTTACAGTAACTGGTCATGATGCTATTGTTTATTTTATACAAAAATAGTTGAAACTAAGAAACATTGTGTTAAAGTGTTGTAATGCATAAAGTTTGTATTTAATACTTACACTGGGGTCATAGAACTCCGTTATTTTTGGGGGACTCCCTAGTCCAACACGTAAGACCTCGAATCGGATATTTATGTTTACTGATATTAAAACATAAATAACATGCGAGACTACTCTTGCATTGTAGGACTAGGGACTCCCAGGACTATTATTCTGAGCCACTGGGGCTCGTATCTTTCCTTACAACTGACCTGTGATACATGTACTATATAATAATCACAGGGGCTCGTATCGTTGCTTACGATTGACCTGTGGTAGATGTACTATACAATATTCACGGGGGCTCGTATCGTTGCTTACAACTGACCTGTGACTCATATACTATATAATAATCACGGGGGCTCGTATCGTTGCTTACAAATGATCTGTGATACATGTACTATATAATATGACAGGTCAAGTGTAAGTAACAATACGAACCCCTGTGGTTATTATATAGTACATGTCATGAGTCTTTCATCCTCCGTTTTCAAAACCAGGCAAATATGTGCTATCACCAGTTCTGAATAAATCAGCATGGCATATACTTCCTCCAAGATCAATCGTATATCCTGTTATATCCTAAAATACAGTTTGAATGTACTGGTCCTAGTTTACGGATTTGCTGTCTTCGGAACGCTTAGGACATTATTTCAACTTGTAAGTTTTCTAATGACAGTGATTCAATAAGGGAGCCATTATTATTTGATTTTCGGAGGTCACGCAGATTTCAACATTTTCTAATATTAAAAATAATAATCTATAAAGATTCTAATTCGAATATTACAAAATATATATTATTGGAAAATCATTTTTTATCACTTGAAACTACCGAGTCTGTTCATTAACGGCTTACAGTTTGCAGTTGTTGTTATAGAACCTCAACTTGGAATAGGCCGTACTCCGAAAATTGCGCGCGATAACTTGGAATTCATTTCAATTTTATGATGACTATTGAAGCCTCTGTTACTCATTTTGCCCACACAGCATTACAACCCCCACTGATATAACTAGATATGCACCATAGTGGTGGACTTGCCTATTGGCTTAGTAAACTTGAAAACTATCAAGATTCCCAACATATACACACATATATACAAACACATACTAACTACACATGTAAAGAGAAATACACATTTGCTGTACTGAAACATTTGCTAATGGATCAGGCCAGACATCTAGCAGAATGGATTGGAAGTGGTGACATGCAATGCCATGACATTTACCTAATTCTATGCATTTTTTCTGTATCTCAAAATTGTGATGTTTACCCAAGCAATCATCCATTTTGAAAAAAAGTGACACTCATGTCAAATGCTTTTATTTAGTGTGGCTACTGTGTGCATATGAGATACTTGTATATTTTTTTCTTCAAAATCTCCTTATTCTATCATGTTTGGAAGGTATGTTGAAACCAGCCAAAACAGTCTTTACCATACAATATATAGACATAGTATTGTTTCATTATTAGCATTATTACAGCATTATTATTATTACTGTTATTTACAAGAGAGAGTTGGGGATGGGTGGTAACAACATGAACATATTCTCATGAATACTTTGAGATGACCACCATGATCCCATCACAGAAAAACTGGCTTGCCACAAAAGACTTTATTATTAATGAAACCTGCAGTTCAGTTATTTATTGCTCCAAAACTGCATGTAAAAACTGCTAGATTTCTAGAATACATATTGATGTATTCATACATTTTTATTCATGGGCAACAACAGTAGAGAGTCACAGAAATTATTACAAAAGCATAAACATGGTCTAAAAAGGTAAAACCTGCCATTTGACCATTGTATTAACTTTATTGATTATTCATGTCAAATTATGCATAAATAAGTGCTATTTTTAGATGAGGATAAGGAAACTCCCACATATTACAATGTTTGACATTAAAATATGATTTCTTGCCATTTTGCATTGGAAATTAGCTTCAAAATCAGTTTTGGACTAAACAGGAAAACATGCAAAGTAAAATTTATGAAAATTAATAGAGTAGTGCTTTTCTAACATAACACAACAAGAAAACCTCAGAAAAGAGTTTGAACAAAGTGGTTTCCTCATTGTCTTCAGTATAATTTAATTTAGTGAATATCACTATTTTATTACACCATGTGTTAGTGTAATAACTTCAAACATTTTTTATGTAACACCATGAGACTAGGACCTATTAACTAGTTTTATCAAGACCATTAAGATATAGGTCTTTTTAAATTGACTGTCAAGACTTATCTTATGTATCAAATCAATACAGAGTTCAATGATTTAGTACTTGTTTGAATTGGCTTTTAGTGATATATTTAATTCTGAAATAAGATTTCTAAAAATTTAAACTGGTTTAGTGATATGTTCAATTCTGAAATTAGATTATATAGTTTCAGCTGGTTTTAGCTATTATGTCTAATTCTGAAATAAGATTTTTATTATAGTCTGAATTTGTTTTTAGTAATATGTTTAATTATGAAATATTGTTTTGTTTATTAGTGATGTATTTTTTTCAGAAAAAAGACGTTATGTTGTAATACACAGAAGTAATATTTTAGTCTAATATAGAATTTAAAATTTTGGTCCAATTTAGAATTTAGTCTAATTTAGAATTTTTTATTTAGTCTAATTTAGATGTTTTAATTTGGTCAAAGATATAATTTTTGATTTAGTCTAATGTATAATTTATGATTTATTCTAATAAAGAATTTTTAATTTTAGCTTAATATCGAAATTTTATTTTAGCCATATATATTATTTCTAATTTTAGTGTAATAGAGATACTTAATTTTTAGTCTATTAAATATGTAATTATTAATTTAGTCTAATATAGACTTTTTTTAATTATTCTTATGTACAATTTTTAAGTTTAGTCTAATATATAATTTTTATTTTAGTCTAATACAGATATTTTAATTTTAGTTTCATATAGAATTTGTTTTATTCTAATATAAAGTCTTTTATATTAGTTTAAGAAAATTTTGAGTCTTAGTCTAATTTGGAATCTATAATTTTAGTCTTACATAGAATTTTAAATTTTAATTTAATATATAATTTTTTTTAGTCAAATATAGATTTTTATTTTTGCTTAATATGGAATTTTTTATTTAGTCTAATATAGAATTTGTAATTTTATTTGATTATATTTTTGTATTATTGTCTAACATAGAATTTTTAATTTTAGTCTAATATAGTGTTTAATTTATTTTAGTCTAATGTATAAATTTTAATTTTAGTCCCATTTAGATATTTCAATTTTTAGTCTAATATATAATTTTTAATTTAGTCTAAAATAGCATTTAAAAAATTAATCTAATTTACAATTTTTAATTTTAGTCAATATAAATTTTTTTCACTTTAGCCTAATATAAAATTTTAAATTTTGGTTTAATATAGAATTTTTAATTTAGTCACATATAGAAATTTTAATTTTGTCTAATATAGAATTCATAATTTTATTCTAATATAGACTTTTTAATTAGTCTAACAAATTTTGAAGTTTAGTCTAATTTAGAATTTGTTACTTTAATCTAGTATAGAAGTTTTAATTTTAGTCTAATAAAGATTTTGTTTATTTTTGTTTAATATGGACATTTTAGTTTAATATAATATATAATTTTTCAATTTTAGCTGATTGTAGAAACTTTCAGTACTAGTGGAATTTTTTATTTTGTTATCATATAAAATTTTAAATTTAAGTCCAGTATAGAAATTTTAATTTTAGGTGATTGTAGAATTTTTTAATTTTAGTCTAACATAGAATTAGTAATTTGTGTTGATTATATAATTTTTTATTTCAGACTAATTTAGAGTTTAATTGAAGTTAATTACATGGTTTTTAGATTTTTAGGTTTATTCTTATATTTTATTTTAAAATTTGGTCTAATATAGCATTTGTAATTTTAGTGGATTAATTATTTCTTAGACCTTAGTAAAATATAGGTTCTTTAAATGTAGACTAATATAGGTTTGTTAATTTCCTTTTAATATAGATGTTTAAATTTTAGTTGATTATAACATATTTATATTTTAGTCAATAAAAGAATTAATTTTAGTCTAACATAAACTTTTTAGCTTTAGTCACATACCAAATTTTTAATATAGTCTAATATAAAACTTTTAATTATAGTCTAATATACATTTTTAATTTTATTATAATATATATGTATTAATTTAGTCAAAAATAGCATTTTTAAATTGAGTCTAATTTAAATTTTTTAGTCTAATAGAGAATTTTTAATGTTTACTTTTAATTTTACACTTTCATATATATATATATATATATATATATATATATATATGTTTAAATTTTAGTTGATTATAACATTTTTATGTCTTATAACATTTTTATGTCTTAGTCAATAAAAGACTTACTTTTAGTCTAAAATGTAATTTTTAGCTTTAGTCAAATACAGAATTTTTAATTTAGTCTTATATTTTTTATAATTTTTCCTACAGGAAAGGAAGCAAATTATCCAAAGATCTATATTTTCTAAAGTTTAAATGTTTTTTTTATATTTTTTTTTATATTAAGCACTTTTCACATTTATTATCTCAAGTTTAAACGTTATTTTTTTAAAATCATTTGAAACACTTTCCTCATTTAATAATGTTGTTTGCGATTTTATATATATATATAGCAATGGTAGTTCTCATTTAATGATGTTCATTTGAAATCATAATAACAAACTCTACATACATTGATCTATTGGTGTATTAAGTGAAGCCAGGCAAGGGTATATGATGTTCATTTGAAATGATTCATATGACCTTATGATCTTTGACTATGTAACCGAAAAGAATGAAAACTACAGAATGTTTTGTAAAATTAAATAATTTAATTCCTTGGAATAGGAAGTGAAAATTTAAAAAGAACTTACAGTATTGTGAATTAAATTCCAGATAGTCCTGAAAGGTCCACCTTTGATGTGCCTGTATTTGCAAAGGTGCTAATGTGCCAATTTCCTGGAATGTGGTAATGCAATAGCAGTCTTATGGGGTATTGCAATAAATAAATAATAAATATACTTGCCTGAATTCTCTATGAGTTAAAATTAATTATTTAGACCAAGAAGCATCAATGAGAACTTAGTAATTTTTAATTCCAGGGAATAATTGAAACCAGTCAATCCACCACAACAAAGACTGAACACAACAAGAAGATTGATTCCACCTTAGATGCTAAGGTAAGGATGTGTAATGGTATCAACAAATATATATATATATATATATATATATATATATATATATATATATATATATATATATATATATATATGACACAGTGATAGAGCTAGGACAAACGTTAGTTTCCTTTCAGAAGTATATAAATTGTCAACACATTTAGGAAATTTCATGTGAAATTTAATGTCCTAGACTCAGATTCAAAATAAACATGTTTATGTCCAAGAGTAATTATCTCAAAAACTGTACAAATTGTAATCATAATTGTCAGCCATATTGTATAAATGAAAGAAATGACAATATGTAATTACAAAGTCAACTGTATGGTATAAATGAAAGATTATGATTGGTTACACTATTTGTAATAATAAATGTACTGGTATGAACAGAGTTTTACAGCATATCAGCACACTACTGGCTATATATTACCACTTATAAGTTAAAAATGTCATGATAAAAGGATTAAAAAAAAGAAACCAGGAAGATAAAATTTTCCAAATAAATACAAACTTGATGGCCAATAGGATGAATAACAATATGTTATTATTTGAAATTTAAAATTTTTTGAATAAATAGTTTTAAAATAAAGGGCACACATTTTACATTTACCACTAGGTTTACTATTTCCAAAACATTATGATGGTACATCATAGGGTTTCTTAACTGAGTTCACTTCACAAAACTAAACATAGTCACTATTTTAATGGGAATTTTTAAATGTTGACAGACAAAGTCTAAGTCCCTAATTCTGAAAGAAAGTCTAAATCCTTAATTGTGAATCTGATGAAGTATCAACAGGTACATAACTTGGTTTTGATATTAAAGGCACTTTTCCACAATATTTGCTATACCATGCCATAGAAATGGACATTAAGTGCCTTTTAGACAATATTTGCTATAATATGACATGGAAATGGACATTAAGTGCCTTTTAGACAATATTTGCTATACCATGCCATGGAAATGGACATTAAGTGCCTTTTAGACAATATTTGCTATACCATGACATGGAAATGGACATTAAGTGCCTTTTAGATAATATGTGCTATACCATGACATGGAAATGGACATTAAGTGCCTTTTAGATAATATTTGCTATACCATGCCATGGAAATGGACGTTAAGTGCCTTTTAGACAATATTTGCTACACCATGCCATGAAAATGGACATTAAGTGCCCTTTAGACAATATTTGCTATACCATGACATGGAAATGGACATTAGGTACCTGATAGACAATATGTACTATACCATGCCATGGAAATGGACATTAAGTGCCTTTTAGACAATATTTGCTATACCATGACATGGAAATGGACATTAAGTGCCTTTTAGACAATATTTGCTATACCATGACATGGAAATGGACATTAAGTGCCTTTTAGACAATATTTGCTATACCATGACATGGAAATGGACATTAAGGCACTTTTAGACAATATGTGCTATACCATGACATGGAAATGGACATTAAGTGCCTTTTAGACAATATTTGCTATACCATGACATGGAAATGGACATTAAGTGCCTTTTAGATAATATGTGCTATACCATGACATGGAAATGGACATTAAGTGCCTTTTAGACAATATTTGCTATACCATGCCATGGAAATGGACGTTAAGTGCCTTTTAGACAATATTTGCTACACCATGCCATGAAAATGGACATTAAGTGCCCTTTAGACAATATTTGCTATACCATGACATGGAAATGGACATTAGGTACCTGATAGACAATATGTACTATACCATGCCATGGAAATGGACATTAAGTGCCTTTTAGACAATATTTGCTATACCATGCCATGGAAATGGACATTAAGTGCCTTTTAGACAATATTTGCTATACCATGACATGGAAATGGACATTAAGTGCCTTTTAGACAATATTTGCTATACCATGACATGGAAATGGACATTAAGTGCCTTTTAGACAATATTTGCTATACCATGACATGGAAATGGACATTAAGGCACTTTTAGACAATATGTGCTATACCATGACATGGAAATGGACATTAAGTGCATTTTAGACAATATTTGCTATACCATGCCATGGAAATGGACATTAAGTGCCTTTTAGACAATATTTGCTATACCATGACATGGAAATGGACATTAAGTGCCTTTTAGACAATATGTGCTATACCATGCCATGGAAATGGACATTAAGTGCCTTTTAGACAAGATGTGCTATACCATGACATGGAAATGGACTTTAAGTGCCTTTTAGACAATATGTGCTATACCATGCCATGGAAATGGACATTAAGTGCCTTTTAGACAATATTTGCTATACCATGCCATGGAAATGAACATTAGGTGCCTTTTAGACAATATTTGCTATACCATGCCATGGAAATGGACATTAGGTGCCTTTTAGACAATATGTGCTATAACATGACATAGAAATGGACATTAAGTGCCTTTTAGATGATATGTGCTATACCATGACATGGAAGTGGACATTAAGTGCCTTTTAGACAATGTTTACTATACCATGCCATGGATATGGACATTAAGTGCCTTTTAGACAATATTTGCTATACCATGACATCAAAATGGACATTAGGTGCCTTTTAGACAATATGTGCTATAACATGACATGGAAATGGACATTAAGTGCTTTTAGACAATATGTGCTATACCATGACATGGAAATGGACATTAAGTGCCTTTTAGACAATATTTGCTATACCATGACATGGAAATGGATGTTAAGTGCCTTTTAGACAATATGTGCTATACCATGCCATGGAAATGGACATTAAGTGCCTGATAGACAATATTTGCTATACCATGCCATGGAAATGGACATTAAGGCACTTTTAGACAATATTTGCTTTACCATGCCATGGAAATGGATGTTAAGTGCCTTTTAGACAATATGTGCTATACCATGCCATGGAAATGGACATTAAGGCACTTTTAGACAATATGTGTTATACCATGCCATGGAAATGGACATTAAGTGCCTTTTAGACAATAATTGCTATACCATGCCATGGAAATGGATGTTAAGTGCCTTTTAGACAATATGTGCTATACCATGCCATGGAAATGGACATTAAGGCACTTTTAGACAATATGTGCTATACCATGCCATGGAAATGGACATTAAGGCACTTTTAGACAATATGTGCTATACCATGCCATGGAAATGGACATTAAGTGCCTTTTAGACAAGATGTGCTATACCATGACATGGAAATGGACATTAAGTGCCTTTTAGACAATATGTGCTATACCATGCCATGGAAATGGACATTAAGTGCCTTTTAGACAATATGTGCTATACCATGACATGGAAATGGACATTAGGTGCCTTTTAGACAATATGTGCTATAACATGACATATAAATGGGCATTAAGTGCCTTTTAGACGATATGTGCTATACCATGACATGTAAGTGGACATTAGGTGCCTTTTAGACAATATTTGCTATACCATGCCATGGATATGGACATTAAGTACCTTTTAGACAATATTTGCTATACCATGACATGGAAATGGACATTAAGTGCCTTTTAGACAATATTTGCTATACCATGACATCAAAATGGACATTAGGTGCCTTTTAGACAATATGTGCTATAACATGACACGGAAATGGACATTAAGTGCTTTTAGACAATATGTGCTATACCATGACATGGAAATGGACATTAAGTACCTTTTAGACAATATTTGCTATACCATGCCATGGAAATGAACATTACGTGCCTTTTAGACAATATTTGCTATACCATGACATGGAAATGGACATTAGGTGCCTTTTAGACAATATGTGCTATAACATGACATAGAAATGGGCATTAAGTGCCTTTTAGACGATATGTGCTATACCATGACATGTAAGTGGACATTAGGTGCCTTTTAGACAATATTTGCTATACCATGCCATGGATATGGACATTAAGTACCTTTTAGACAATATTTGCTATACCATGACATGGAAATGGACATTAAGTGCCTTTTAGACAATATTTGCTATACCATGACATCAAAATGGACATTAGGTGCCTTTTAGACAATATGTGCTATAACATGACACGGAAATTGACATTAAGTGCTTTTAGACAATATGTGCTATACCATGACATGGAAATGGACATTAAGTGCCTTTTAGACAATATGTGCTATACCATGCCATGGAAATGGACATTAAGTGCCTTTTAGACAATATGTGCTATACCATGCCATGGAAATGGACATTAAGTGCCTTTTAGACAATATGTGCTATACCATGCCATGGAAATGGAGATTAAGTGCCTTTTAGACAATATTTGCTATACCATGCCATGGAAATGGATGTTAAGTGCCTTTTAGACAATATGTGCTATACCATGCCATGGAAATGGACATTAAGGCACTTTTAGACAATATGTGCTATACCATGCCATGGAAATGGACATTAAGGCACTTTTAGACAATATGTGCTATACCATGCCATGGAAATGGATGTTAAGTGCCTTTTAGACAATATTTGCTATACCATGACATGGAAATGGACATTAAGGCAGTTTTAGACAATATGTGCTATACCATGCCATGGAAATGAATGTTAAGTGCCTTTTAGACAATATTTGCTATACCATGCCATGGAAATGGATGTTTAGTGCCTTTTAGACAATATTTGCTATACCATGACATGGAAATGGACATTAAGTGCCTTTTAGACAATATTTGCTATACCATGCCATGGAAATGGACATTAAGTGCCTTTTAGACAATATTTGCTATACCATGACATGGAAATGGATATTAAGGCACTTTTAGACAATATGTGCTATACCATGCCATGGAAATGGACATTAAGTGCCTTTTAGACAATATTTGCTATACCATGCCATGGAAATGGACATTAAGTGCCTTTTAGACAATATGTGCTATGCCATGCCATGGAAATGGACATTAAGTGCCTTTTAGACAATATTTGCTATACCATGCCATGGAAATGGATGTTAAGTGCCTTTTAGACAATATGTGCTATACCATGCCATGGAAATGGACATTAAGTACCTTTTAGACAATATTTGCTATACCATGCCATGGAAATGGACATTAAGTGCCTTTTAGACAATATGTGCTATACCATGCCATGGAAATGGACATTAAGTGCCTTTTAGACAATATATGCTATACCATGCCATGGAAATGGACATTAAGTGCCTTTTAGACAATATGTGCTATACCATGCCATGGAAATGGAGATTAAGTGCCTTTTAGACAATATGTGCTATACCATGACATGGAAATGGACATTAAGTGCCTTTTAGACAATATTTGCTACACCATGCCATGGAAATGGATGTTAAGTGCCTTTTAGACAATATGTGCTATACCATGCCATGGAAATGGACATTAAGTGCCTTTTAGACAATATGTGCTATACCATGACATGGAAATGGACATTAATGCACTTTTAGACAATATGTGCTATACCATGACATGGAAATGGACATTAAGTGCCTTTTAGACAATATTTGCTATGCCATGACATGGCAATGGAGATTAAGTGCCTTTTAGACAATATTTGCTATACCATGACATGAAAATGGACATTAAGTGCCTTTCCCATGAAGACACCAAGGCTTGATTGGCCTGGAGAGGTATCAAATCTTTGGATTACAAATCTAACACTCAACCAAATGAGCCACCTTGACTCTGTCTGCATGTACACAGTGGGGAAAAATGTGCTAGACCTATGAATAAGTGCATTATTGAGAAATAAGTGTGTCAGATGGACAATTACATAATGGGGAACAAGTGTGTTAGACAGATGGGCAAAAAGATGGATGAACACTGAAAGAATAAACAGAGAGAATGATGAATGGAAGTATGAATGACATATCTCCGGTTTAAAAAGATGGACTGTAACAAGACTGGCATTGAATGAGTACAGATTAAGTAAAAATACTGAAATACAATGTATTCTTATGTTACGTGTTTAGACTCGAATAAACAGCAACACAAGAAAGAGTGAAAACAAAAAGCCTACAAAATTTACAATTTTTAATATTGGTCTAATACAGAATTAGTTTATAATTTTTTTCTAATATATAATTTTAATTTTGGTATACTACAGAGTTTTTAATTTTTTATATTATAGAGTTTATGATTTAGTGTAATACAGAAGTTTTGGTTTACTCTAATACATAATTTTTACTTTTATTGTAATATAAAATTTTTAATTAGTATAATGTAGAATTTGTAATTTTTTAAATATTAAATTTATAATTTTAGTTTAATCTTAAAATTGTAATTTTAGTTAATTGTAGATTTGTATTTTTGTTGATTATATAATTTTTTATTTTATTTCAATCTGATTTAGAATTTTTAATTTTAGTCTAATATAGAGTTAGTGTTTAATTTTAGTTGATTATATGATTTTACAGATTGTTTAATTTTGGTCTAATATATACATTTTAATTTTAGTCTAGCATAGAATTTTTTAATTTTGTCTAATATATATATATATATATATATATATATATATATATATATTAAGTTTAGTCCAATATATGTATATGATTTTTAATATAGCATTTTTAACATTAGTTTATTAGTCTATAATCCAATATATATATTTTAATTTTAGTCTAATATAGAAGCTTTAAATTTATATATATATATATATATATATATATATATATATATATTAAGTTTAGTCCGATATATGTATATGATTTTAAATATATTTTTTTAAAAATTAGTCTATAATCCAGTTTTAATCTTAGTTTAATATAGAATTTATAATTTAGTGTGATATAGAATTTTCAGTTTCTTTCTAAATAGAATTTGTCATTTCATCTAATATAGAATTTTTAATTGTAGTTTAATGGAGTATTTTTAATTTAGTCTCATATAGAATTTTTAATTATAGTTTAATGTAGTATTTTTAATTTAGTCTCATATAGAATTTTTAATTGTAGTTTAATGGAGTATTTTTAATTTAGTCTCATATAAAATTTTTAATTGTAGTTTAATGTAGTATTTTTAATTTAGTCTAATATAGAACTTTTAATTTAGTCTAATATAGAATTATTAATTTAGTCTAATATAGAATTTTTAATTTAGTCTAATATAGAATTTTTAATTTAGTATAATGTAGAAATTTTGATTTAGTATAATACAGAATTTTTTATTTTAAGTGTAAGATAGAATATGCTATTGTATTAAGTTTAATTCCAGTACATGTAAATTGTGTTACCAACAAAAATGGAGGAAAGCTTTTTACAGAAAGTGAGCCATGGATTTATCACAGTCTTTTGACATGGAGTCAGCACAGGGATCGATCAATGCATATTGCAAAATGCCCACCCCCTTACTCATGATCTGCCCCTCAGGCTCATGCAATTAGGAAAATTGCATCCAATCAGACTGAGTCTGGAACTTTTTAAATACAAGAAAATAATAAATGTCAGTGTCTGATGATCCATTCTTGATTATATATTGAGTTTTGTGATTTCATTTTATTTAAAAGAATTTAAGATTTATTTAAGAATAATTTTGCAAGGAACGTCATTTAAGTATTTCCTGTTTCTTTGTCTGAATTGGGAATTTTTAGGTTAAAATGGGAAAATTAACATTTTAGGATTGGGAATGAGGCCTGATTTAGCCCCTAAATTGACAAGGAATATCTGTATTTATCAGTCATTGACAAGGAATATCTGTATTTATCAGTCATTGACAAGGAATATCTGTATGTATCAGTCACTGACAAGGAATATCTGTATTTATGAGTCATTGACAAGGAATATCTGTATTTATCAGTCACTGACAAGGAATATCTGTATTTATCAGTCATTGACAAGGAATATCTGTATTTATCAGTCATTGACAAGGAATATCTGTATTTATCAGTCATTGACAAGGAATATCTGTATTTATCAGTCATTGACAAGGAATATCAGTATTTATCAGTCATTGACAAGGAATATATGTATTTATCAGTCACTGACAAGGAATATCTGTATTTATCAGTCATTGACAAGGAATATCTGTATTTATCAGTCACTGACAAGGAATATCAATATTTATCAGTCACTGACAAGGAATATCTGTATTTATCAGTCACTGAGAACATTTTTAGTTGAAGGGTTTCACTTTTGTCACAACTTTTCAATATAACTAGGTCACACAATCAAAACAATTTATATCAAAATGTTTCTTATATTTTACAAATGTAAATGTTTAAACAGTATTTGTATTGTATAGAACCTAATACAGTAAGTGAATAGGCTTCATAGGGTGGGTGGGTGTGGTATACCCAAAAATCATGCATATAACCTAATATGGTAAGTGAATAGGCTTTATAGGGTGGGTGGGTGTTGTATACCCAAATATCATGCATAGAACCTAATACAGTAAGTGAATAGGCTTCATAGGGTGGGTGGGTGTTGTATTCCCAAATATCATGCATATAACCTAATACGGTAAGTGAATAGGCTTTATAGGGTGGGTGGGTGTTGTATACCCAAATATCATGCATAGAACCTAATACAGTAAGTGAATAGGCTTTATAGGGTGGGTGGGTGTTGTATACCCAAATATCATGCATAGAACATAATACAGTAAGTGTTGTTGTTGTTGTTGTAGGGTTTAGCACCATTTTTCAGCACACAATAGGCTATACATGGGGGCCAGTATTAATGGTGGAGGAAGAACCCGGGAAAACCCTGGAAAGAACCACTGACCCATGAGAAGCTACTGGCAAGCTTTCTCACATACCCACATTAGCCGAATCCAAGACTCACACCCATGGTGACCGAGGTGAGATGGCAGTGATATGTAACGGAGAGTGCTTTAGCCCATTCGGCCACTCGGGGCCCCCATACAGTAAGTGAATAGGCTTCATAGGGTGTATGTGTGTGATATACACAAATATCATGCATATAACATAATACAGTAAGTTGGAAAATGCAACATAAATGTACATTAAACCTGTCAATGGAATGTGAAACTATAACATGTTTTGCTGACAAGGTATTTTAAAAGCTAAAATTGGCCATTTTGATTTTATGCTTTGTGAGCAATAGATGATGACATGTAGAATTTTTATGGTGATCTGATGATACTGTATATGATGGTAAATTTGGGTCTGAGATGTTCATTGAAATCATGATAATAAATCCTATGCACTATAATAAATTGGTACATGAAGTGTTGACCGGTACGGGTCTATGATGCTAATTTGAATTCATAATAGCAAACATATAAACACTACATACACTGATCTACTGATGTAACAATTAATGGCAGGCAAGGGTCTATAATGTTCATCTGAAATCATAATAACAATACAACACTATATACATTGATTTATTAATGGCACTAAAGGATGGGAATGAATAGATTGGGTGTAAAACATTATTCCCAATGTGCCATTAAGGGATTGGAATAAATACATGTAATGTATCACAGTATTCTCAATGTGACAATAAGGGATGGGAATGAATAAGTGGGGTTTATTGCAGTTTCTCTACATGACACTAAGGGATGTGAATGAATAGGAGAGGTGCATTGCATTAATCCTAGATTGACACTAAAGGATGGGAATGAATAGGTGGGCTGTATCACAATATTCCCAATGTGACACTAAGGGATGGGAATGAATAGTTGGGGTGTATCACAAGATTTCAGTGTGACACTAAGGGATGGTAATGAATAGATTGGGTGCATCACAGTATTCCCAATGTGACTAGAAGGGATGGGAATGATTAGATGGGGTGTATCACCATGGTCCCAATGTGATACTAAGGGATGGGAATAAATAGGTGGGGTGTATGATAGTATTCTGAATGTGACACTAAGGGATGGGAGTGAATAGCTGGGGTGTATCACAGTATTCCCAATGTGAATTTGACTAAGGGATGAGAATGAATATGTGTATTGCAGTATTCCAAATGTGGCACTAAAGGATGGGAATGAATAGGTGGGGTGTATCACATTATTTCCAATGTGACTGTGACTAAGAGATGGGAATAAATAGATTAGGTGTATCACAGTATTCCCAATGTGACATGAAAGGATGGGATAGAATAGGTGGGGTGTATTGCAGTATTCCCAGTGTGACTGTGATTAAGGGATGGGAATGAATAGGTGGGGTGTATCACAGTATTCCCAATGTGACTGTGATTAAGGGATGGGAATGAATAGGTGGGGTGTATCACAGTATTTTCAGTGTGACACTAAGGGATCTGAATGATAGGTGGTGTGTATCATATTATTCCTAATGTGAATGTCACTAAGGGATGGAAATATATGGGGTGTATCACAATATTCTCAAACTTGACATGTTGGAATAAATAATGGTGATAAATAGATGGAGTATATCACAATATTTTCAACTTGACAGTAAAGGATGGGAATGAATGCATGGCATATATCACAATACACCCAAACATGACACTAAATGCTGGTAATAGATAGATGGAATATATCACAATACACCCAAACTTAACACTAATGATGGTGATAAGTAGATGGAGTATACCACAATACACCCAAACTTGACACTAATGAAGGTGATAAATAGATGGAGTATATCACAATACACCCAAACTTGACACTAATGAAGGTGATACGTAGATGGAGTATATCACAATACACCCAAACTTGACACTAATGAAGGTGAAAAGTAGATGGAGTATATCACAATACACCCAAACTTGACACTAATGAAGGTGATAAGTAGATGGAGTATATCACAATACACATAAACTTCACAATAAATGCTGGTAATAGATAGATGGAGTATATCACAATACACCCAAACTTAACACTAATGATGGTGATAAGTAGATGGAATATATCACAATACACCCAAACTGGACACTAATGTTGGTGATAAGTAGATGGAGTATATCACAATATACCCAAACTGGACACTAATGATGGTGATAAATAGATGGAGTATATCACAATATACCCAGACTGGACACTAATGATGGTGATAAATAGATGGAGTATATCACAATATACCCAAACTTGACACTAATGATGGTGATAAATAGATGGAGTATATCACAATACACCCAAACTTGACACTAATGAAGGTGATAAGTAGATGGAGTATACCACAATACACCCAAACTTGACACTAATGAAGGTGATAAATATATGGAGTATACCACAATACACCCAAACTTGACACTAATGATGGTGATAAATAGATGGAGTATATCACAATACACCCAAACTTCACACAAATAAATTGGCTAGAATCTGCATCCATCACATACACTATGCCTTCCTGATGTAAATATATACATTATCTCTGGTCCGAAATCATTTTAATATTGACCATTTAATGTTTTAATACAGATGGTGTATTTAGTATTTCAGGAAGATGCCAAGTTTGATAACATCCAAATTTATCTAAATATTGTCAGATTAATTTATCAGCACAAGCAACTAAACAACAGTTTTAGTTCTTCAAAGGGTTCTGACTTGGTGGGATAAAACCCCAAATCAATTTGAAGCAATAACTTTGTGTAATAGTGCATATGATATTTCAGTACATTTGGAAAACTCAAGTAGAAAAAGGACAACAAATGGTCATTCCATTATACAATCTTACATCAAGTAAAAGTAAACAGCCAAGGTTTGAGAATTAAATTACCAGTTATGCAAGACATCATTGCAAACTGGTAAACTCTTATCACAACATCCCCCAAAACGTAAAGCAAAACAAGCAGGAGAAAGAGAAACAAAGAAGAGATTCAAGTGGGACTATGATTGCTCACTTGACTGACATATGTGTAATAGCCAATGTGTTGACTAAGAAACCTCAGCTAATAGGATGCTTTCTTTTGAAATTTTTGTCTGGATTTATCGATATATATAAAAAGTTATTTCATCGCATCTCTACATTAAAGTTAAAATTTATCTAATAGTAGAGTAATGCCTAGATTAGTGAAAAGTGGCAATGTAAATGAGACTGTTAATAATAAATCAATGACTCAGTGTGAAACTAAAATTTCTCCATTTAGTATGCAAACCTTGTGTCAAATTATCTTTTATAAAAAGGTATCATGTATAAGAGCAGCAGAGAGACTGAGCCCACCAACTATTTCGTCCAACAGGACCATCTATCGAAAACACTCTTGATAGAAGGTCTTATTTCACAAAATAAACCCTCTATTCAGAAACTATGATGACTAAATCCTCTTTTCTGGCTAGAAGGGTTATTTCGACAAAGATAACTCACTATAAAAAATATTTCTTCGGGGTGGTGTCGACGAAACAATTGAGGGCTCAGTCTCTCTGCTGCTTCATGTAAATATTTTAGAATTTCTGCTGTGAATTAAAAATTTAAGTTAACAATAATGGCTAACATTGGAGAAGCACATTCTGCTAGACTAGCTCGAGAGCGACTAGAAGCAATAAAAAAAATTTCTTCATGTTCGTGATAGTGTCAGAGAAAAATTACAAGCGCGGCAACAAGCACAAATTGAATTTGCAACAGGTGCAGAAGAATTATTTAAACCAGTTACTGAGCCAACCAAAAAGATCGCTGAAGCCACAACAGCAGCACAGCAAGTTATCGCGGGATTACCAGCAACACAGCAAGTTATCGCGGGATTACCAAAACAGATCAGCGAAGCAATGGAGTCTGCTAACAAAACACGTGCTGAAATCGAAGACGTTAAAAATATTGTCGAGAATTTATCTAAACCAGAATTAAAAACTAAATATTTTGCTCAGCAGGGTTATGCAGAAGTTATATCCGAGCCTGTTAAGGTTGCTTCAGCGGGATATCAAATGCATCATCAGCTTCTAAAGCCAGAATTTTATAACACTCCAGAACACGAGTGGAACGCTAAAGTATTTCGTGAGTATAAAGGTATTTCACAGATCAGCAAAAAATATAAGCGCGAATATGATGATTTTGTTGAGCGAGTTAATAAAATGAAAGAGGGTATTCCAACACCAACGAAGCAGCGATTTCGACCACGAAGACAACCATCACCTGACCCGGGTGTAACCGGTAGTGGTCTTGGTGGTCACATTACTTGTCCTGATAGTATCATCAATGATGTATCACGGCTAGAAGTTCTCTTAGGAGGAAAACGAGCTGGAAATAACTCACCAGAAATAATTAATGAAGCCGCTGATATCTGTCAGCGACTATTTCGCGGCGGCATCATGGATACTCACATCTATCGAGAACTTATTGATGAGCTCATCGACGATTAGAGAAATAACAATTAAATAGCATGATAGTACACAATTCTCATCGTAGACCAGTCATGGTTAGAGTTGTAAATTCACGACTACCAGTATACAGGATGACTTATGGAAACGGATTCGGCGATGTTGTTCAGGGTTTATTTGCGAGGATGGCACCTAAAGCAATACCAATCGTAAAACAATTATCGATGAAAGCCATTGATGTTATTAAGGATAAAGCTATTGGCGCTGCTGGTAGCGCTGCCGGTAAAGCATTCACGGCGATCAAGGACAGACTAGCACGACTGATACGCAGAAAACCTCCACCGGTAAAATTACCAGCCACCGCAGACATGCCAGCAAATGTTAGTAAAGTAATAAATGAATGCGCAAATCAAAAACTGGCAGCGCTGATAAATCCTGAACAAATAAACACAAGTTTGGTGGCGGGAAGTGGTCTTCGTTTTAGACGATAACTTCTATAATAAAATGTTTAAACGGGAATCCGACCCAGAATTCGACATAGACGAGCCAGTCTCTAAAAATGAATCAGTGCGTGATTATCAGTATTATTCTTATGACGCACGAGAACCAAACAGACGAGGACGAATTGAACTTCAGGTTCAGGATACAAGTATATATTTCCTGCCTGCTGAAGCATTTATTGAAATAGAAGGAGAAATTATAAAAACAGATGATACAGTATACGGGGATGCGGTTAAAGTCGGTTTTGTCAATAACGGAATTGTGGCCTTGTTTGATAGTGCTACCTACATGATTGATGGAAAAAATATTGAATCAATTCAGAAGGATGTCGATGTTGCTACAACAATAATTGGTCTGGCAAGATATTCTGATGATTATACAAGATCAGCTGGTCCATCAATGATGTTTGCCAAGGACACTTCTAATTTTCCTAACGATGATCAGTACAATATTAGACGACCAAGAAACTTTGCCGATAACGCTGACGCTGATGTGAATCCTGTGGTTCATGGTGCTAATGCACAATTTAATTTAGGTTTCGCTGCACGTAGACAAATGCTAAAAGGTAATCGTAGAAATTTTTCGTGTGCAATTCCGCTGTCGCACATCTTTGGATTTTGCAGAGATGTCAGAAAGGTGATTTTTGGAGCAAAACATACAGTCGTGCTTGTTAGAAAAGCCGACGACACTGATGCGATATGGCGACCTCTAGGTAACGCTGGTAAGGTAAACATAACAAAACTATCACTGTGGATGCCGGTAATGACTCCTTCAATTACTGAAGAACCACGACTGCTTTCTTTTATGGATCAAGGTGGTAAAACGCTGCTATCGTGGCTTACAACAACCACAGATAGTTTTCAAAGTGCCGTCAATGGTTTATTTACATGGCAGATAGCATCACAGCAGGGGGTTGCCGCGCCGCGACATATTTTCATTGCTCTTCAGGATGTTACACGAGTGGGTGATCAAACACGTTCGCATATGACATTTGATCAACTTGGTATCACTGAGATTTCTCTGAGAATAAACGGACATCAGGAACCATCCGAGAACATAATGCTAAATTTTGGTAATAATCATGTTGCACGTGCATATCAACGATTGACGAAATATCTAGCGCGCGATCTAAATATCGATACTGGTTTGCAAATATCGCAATTGGATTTTATATCTCATTATCCAATCTATTACTTCTCGCTGGAGCATCTTGATCTAACCAGACAGTCTGTCGTTGATATTCACTTTCGGGCTACTGTAGATAGAGACCTACTAGCAGCAGGAGCTATAGCTAATTACAGAGTAATCGCGGTCATACTTTCCGATAAAGCAATGTTGCTTGAAGGTGCTGGCGGCCGAATGATACTCGTTGATGCCCCAGTAGAAAACCTGTAGGTTTTCAAAAACATGTCAATTAGATCAATCTCTTTTAAATAAAATGTCATATCATCACGCTAACGTCGCTCTGACCCCTGGTCAGATCAACAAACTAAAATCAAAGCAAGCCTTCAGCGTCAGGAACGTCAATAACACTTAAACACGGACAACTTAGTGGTGGTCAAAATAAGTTATCGGTCACTCAAACACAGCTTAATCAAATCAACAAAGCCAGAACAGCAGGAAAAGGAATCAGACTTGATTTTACTGCCACAGCTGTCCGTGACATGGTTAAGTCCGGTGGAATATTTCCACTCATTCCAATACTTGCCGCAACACTAGCACCAGCAGCAGTCGCAGCAGCAAAAGCAGCAGCGTTAGGAGCAGTTGGAACCCCAGCAGGAATGGCACTTAAGAAAGCAGTCGGAAAAGGATATAACAAACGTGGAGGAATGTTTATACCTCCTGGTGCTACAGTGACTTCTAAACGGCTTTCTTCGTTATCAGAAGCACACCCGTTTATGAGACAGATGGCTGCAATGGCACCAGCAATAGCTAAGGCTGGCTTTAGTAATCTCCCTGCTCAAATAACTCCGATCGTGGCCGCAGCAATGTCGAAAAAATCAGGATCAGGATATAAAAAAACAGGCCGCGGTCTCAGACTCCCAGGAACTCCGGCGTCATGGTATCCAAAACAGTTTTAAAAACGCTTCCAGCAAGCAATTTTGATTTACTTGATGCTGTTAAGCAATTACGTATAAACAATTTCAGAGGTGTCTTTATGCGAGATCAATTACCAGCACGACCGAATAGCACAGAAACCGGAATTATTAATCTCGACAACAAAGAAGGTCCTGGAACTCACTGGGTTGCTTACGCGATCGATCCACGTGGAAATGTATATTTTGATTCGTACGGGCTAGCATCACCAGTTGAGTTTTTCAGGTACGCAAATAATACTTCACAGCGACGAAGACTCCTATGTCAGTCAACGTTACCAACACAAACACTCATTGATCCTCCCATTTGTGGTCAGGAGGTTTTAAACGTTCTTGCCGCGATAACAAAACACCCAAAAATTCCTCCGCACAAAGTCGTGCATGAACACACCACAGATGTGATTTCCAAATTTAAACAACCCCATAACTAATAATGGTAGATATTTACGGAAGATCAAGCAGAACCAAGGAAGAAAAAAAAGATATCGATTTATCAAAGTATGCGACCAAAGATGAAATTGATAATCTTTTAACGTTAACCGGGATAGACCCAGATGAGGTTGTTATTTTTCAGGACAGGCACGGCAAACTAAAAACCAGTAACATTAGGTGGAATGACATAATTCGCAGGGTTATTGGAGCTACCACGGACAACATCGTTGTATTCACTGACAGCGGCAGAATCAGAGATTCACTGATATCAATCGCGGCGCTTCGAGATGATGCACGAAAAGCCGCAGGGGAACGTGTAGCGAAGACCGGTGATACACTGACAGGTGAACTCAGCATGAACGGTAACAAAATAACCGTTTTAAGAGATGCCGCAAACAAACAATATGTAGACACCATTGACGGTAAACTAACCACGTTGCGGGCAGAGTATGATGTTCACGTGGGCGCGTTTACAAGACTTCGAAGAAACTTCGCAAAAACTGATGAGGCCGTGGATAAGTTCTTTGGGGTTCCTCCAGTCATCGACATGAAACTTTCTGAAATCATACCAAATCTTACTAATAACACCAACGACATCAATAAGATCAATACCCGGTTAGGTGTAGTCAGAACAGAAAGAAGTTTTTCAGATCAAATCGCGTTGATAGAAAATAACATTAACATGATCAAACAAACACAGCAGAATATCGTAGCGGGGATTCCTGAGATCGTTAACAAAACCAGTCTGATTAAAGTCCCCACTGGAGTTACCCCCGGGCATATCACCAACTTCGTACTCACGGTATCATCGGGATTCGCAACATGGTCCCGACAAAATAATACTATCAAATATATAGCAACAGCCACTGGCGTGTATAGACTGTCTGTGTTTTCCGCCGCTAAATTTGAAATCTTCACAACATATCCCTGGAGACATTCCACCGATAAGTATTCCTGGGTTGTGACTATCATACTAAACAGCGGAACCGAAGAAATATTTATACTTGAAGCCGCAGACAAGAAATTAACCGCAACGTCTTACTGGTGGTGTTTGGAATTTGTAGCTGAAAAATCTCAATTGGTTACCGCGTAAAATAATAAAATGAAATCAGCATCAACGACAACATTAGATGCTCAGCAATATAGATATGATCAGGTACGCTAATGGCAGTCAGAGTTAAAAAACACTATTGACAAATGCGCAACAAAGATAAAAAAAATACAAACGGCGTTTAACTGTATTAGACACAATAGTGTATTCGGTATCCGCGGTAGTTGCATCCACGGGGGTGTTATTATCAGCGCTGACACCAGTGACAACTGCAATCGCGATTACAATCACAATTTCAGCATCAACGACGATTGCAGGAGTTGCTAATATAATTGCAAAAAAAATATCCTCGTGCGCGCTAACAAAATTACGCGAGCATGAAAAGTTAAACAACGCGGCCACAAGCACCTACTCGAAATTGTCCTCGTTGATATCATCCAGCCTTGACGATACAGTTATATCCGATTCCGAATTCACGCTGATCGCAGCAGCATACAACGATTACGAGCGCACAAAGAATTTTAATTTGAAAACGATGAAGATAAATAATGACGGAGATACTTCAAGAGATAGCCGCGAACACAACTCCGGTAAAAACATCAATGATAACAATATCTTCGACGCAACCAGAGTTTAATATTAATTTTCCAACTGCAATTCCAGTAAAAGAAATCGCGTTGGCACAATTACGAGTATATCACAGTTGGCCCAATATCAGGTCGAGATCATTTCACGGACAATCGCCGAATAATTCATTTGTATTTTCGTATCAGAATAAACCTGGTGCCGATGGCACTGACGGTACTCCAGATTGGGACGTCATTGTGTTACCAACAGGGTCTTATCAGATAGAAGAAATCAACAAAGAAATACAGCTTCAAATGAAGCGTGTCACCGGAAAAGAATCAAAAATATCAATAATCGCACACGAGCCAACGTTGTCCACGATCATCGAAGTCGCTTCACCGGGTTACGCCGTAGATATCTATAACAGTTCAATCAGAACAGTATTAGGATGGCCAGAAAGTCCGCCACAAAAGGTACCGTTACCTGGTGAACCAAAAAAATCCGATTTTACCACCAAATCTTACGATTTGTATATGTTTATTGGACCGCCATCGATTGAATCTCATGTAATTCTCATGAACAGTTTCACAGATGGACCCGATACAACTAAACAAATTGATTTTATCACTGCCGATGATGTAACATGGACGTCTCTATACCAAGGAAAATCCCTCACAGCAAGGATATCCCTAAAGGATGTCATTGGATATTTTAAAATTTATAATCAAGAATATCAACGGCGACTAACGCAACTACGACATAGTTTTCAGGAATACCCGCTAATAACGCAGAATGAGATTATCGAACAAATAAAAATAATTAATCGTATTATATTTCAAGTAGAAGAACTTAATCGGGTAATGGTTCAGGCAGGAATTAATTCCAACGGCGACGGTAAACACAAGTTTCTTGCCGCATACAAAATAACAGAGGCAACTCTGCCTAATTTTAAATTTCCTGGATATAACGGACCTGAGTTAAAAAAATCTCTCTCTGATCTCATCGATGAATCTTTCGAAGATATACTTGACAATGGAAAAAAACACTACCAGAACCTGTTATCCTCAGACACGATAATTCCACAGCGAGCGATGGCAGACATATTTCTCCGGGAATCGTAAATATCACAGATGTTGTCGCGGTCAATCTTGTGTGTGACGTAATCGACGGTAGTTACAACATAGACACAACAATATCAAATCAAGCCCAGCAAGGGTTTATACTATACTCATTTACTCCTAAAGAACCACCTGGATTTTTGATTGTACAAGAGCCAATCAATCCAGTATTTCTGCGGTGTCATAACCCGAGGCTGACAAGGATAAATTTTAAAGTCACTGACCAGCAGGGTAGACTTTTGGACCTGAGGAATGAAACTATTAGTATTAATTTGCTGGTGAAATCCTGAAAATACGAAGTATTTTTCAAGGACTTTCGTCGTAGACTTTCAATTAATAATATCATATCATAATAATGTCCAAAAAATCTTCGAATTACCAGAAGTATGATGATGACGAAGATGTCTCTGACAGTGAATTTGTTGTCAGTGATGAAGATGAAGATGTCTCTGACAGTGATTTTATTGACAGTGACAGCGACGACGATGATAGCACTGTCAGCGACATCACCATCAGCGACAGCACTGTCGTAATAAATTATATTAAATGAACGCGAATAACATAGCAAATGTATCAACACGTGAAATGTTCCATCGTTGACAAGCGCGCGCTTGAAGAATTCGTCCGAAAATTATTTACCGGAAATCATTTCCCGGGCCATGTTAAAATAATCATCGATAAGTACGGCAATGATGATTTTTTACTGACAGATTTTCAGCTGAAGCAATTCCGCGAAAACAATATCACGATGATTACTTGTGACGCAGACCAAATCCTCAATGTTGTTCACTCGTGCATTTCACGGGATCATCTTGATAAGATACTGCAGTGAAAATTCTTTGAAAATATTTTACTTTATGTATATTTTTTTGAAAATCGAAGATTTTTCACTGCCAATTTCGCTGATTCATAGGGGTATTTTGCTATGAAAATCAACAAAACAGTCCAGCGTCGTAGATTCATAGGGGTATTTTGCTATGAAAATCAACGAAATGGGACAGTTGCAGAATTTTAGTATAATATAATTTTTTTCACTGACAATTTTCGCTGTTAAAAAAAATCAACAACCGCGGACAATTGCAATAATTTTATTATATGATTTTTTCACCACTGACCATTTTCCTGGTTTTGATGGGGCATTTTGCTATGAAAACCAACAAAACAGACCAAAGTCATAGATTTGATAGGGTATTTGCTAGTAAAAATTAACAAAACAGTCCAAAGTCACGGATTTGATGGGGTATTTGCTAGTAAAAATTAACAAAACAGTCCAAAGTCACGGATTTGATGGAGTATTTGCTAGTAAAAATTAACAAAACAGACCAAAGTCACGGATTTGATGGGGTATTTTGCTATGAAAACCAACGAAATCGGACAGTTGCATAAATTTCATATAATAATTATTTTTTCTGCGGGATTTTATTTTTTCTTATAATATTTTTCTGCAACAGTCCAAAGTCACAGATTTATAGGGGTATTTGCTATGAAAAATCAACAGAACAGTCCGAAGTCACGGATTTGATAGGGTAATTTGCTATGAAAATTAACAAAACAGTCCAAAGTGTTCATTTTGATAGGGTAATTGCTAGAAAAAACCAACGAAATTGTCCAAATTGCTAACCCTGATAGGGTATCAGCTAGTAAAAACCAACGAAATCGGACAATTGCACAATTTGGACAGTAAAATAAAATATTACTTTTTTTTTACTTCCTTGACGCTGTCAAGGATTTCACTTCCAAGTAAAATGCAATCAAGTTGAGGTATTTACTTCTGAAAATCCTAAAGGATTTTCGTGACTGACTTCGTCATCCTTGACAAAGTCATCCTTGATTTCAAAATTCTCTGGATTTTCATCCTTGACTTCATCAGCGGACATACAATGTTTCAATTTTCTGACCCGATTATTTATTATCTTCTTTGTTTCATACTCAGCTGCCAGTGCCAGCCTGATCTTTTCGATTGCACGAGACAGTGGAACAAATTCATTTATTTGTGTCTCCGCTACGCTGGCCAGTGATTTATACAAATTATTTTGGATCATCTTTATGAATCGATATTGAGCAGGAAGAATATAACGCCCTGCACATTTAGCTTCATATAATGATTCAAAATCAGACAGAATAGTTTAACATTTAGTAATATATTAAATCCTTGTTTTTCTAATTTTTTAATAGCATCAATCACAATATTGATATTTTCTCGATTCATATTTATATATATTTTTATATATTTAAAATAAAAAAAAAAAATCACATCTCCTTGAGTTTCTAGCTTATCATATGATAATCTACCAAACTCAGGAGGAAGCGGAAACACTACCCCCATATGAGCTCCTAAACTATCAAATAACAGTCTAGAAAGCCCAGAAGGTGTGTTTGCGAACGACGAGACATTCCCCATTTGTGAACCTCCTGATATGCTAGCAAGACTCATATGGGGACAACACATGACATATAACTTATCCTAGTACTTAATTCTAACTTATCTTAAGACGGCACAAACACATAATATTTACAATATTTACAGTAGAAGCATATTTACAGCAGTTGTATTTACAGTAGAAGCATATTTACAGCAGTTGTTATTTACAATATTTACAATTGCATATATAACTTATCTTAAGACGGCACAAACATATAACTTAATTCTAACTTATCCTAGGACGGTACAAACATATAACTTAATTCTAACTTATCCTAGGACGGTACAAACATATAGACAACACAGACAGATGCGGGGTTATATTCTACGTCCAACAAGTTGCACACCCACCCCTGAAATCAATCCCGTTTTGGGGTAAACGATTACCCCGGAACGGGGCGATAACGGAGAAAGTTGTGCAACTTCGTTGGGTTTCGAAACCCCAATACAGTATTGGGACGATATTGTATATAAACTGACTGATACCCAGAAGTTCAGAAATAGCTCAGCGTGATTTGTTTAAAACGTATTTTCTTAAATATGATCGTGTGGAAACTACAGATGAACCATAAACCCGAACAAGTGTAATAAAATAGTGATATTGTCTGTGAAAAAAAGATAAATACGCGTTTGCCTTGATAAAATCAAGGAGGATAAAATCATTCTTGCGCTGTCACCTTGATAGCGTCAAGGGAAGTTATTTACTTCCTTGTGCAGAAAATCGTCTGCTCGTACCTGTCAAGGTGACAACGGGGAAATAATTGTATCGTTGGCTTTCACGCAGTCACTGCAGAGTTATCTACATAAGAAAATATAATCCAGCTATCAAACTTACTTGAAAAAGTTGATTTGATAATATTTTCTGCAACACGTTGAACCGAGCACGGTTTAATACCAAAATACTTCGCAGCTAAGGCCATTGAGCGAAATATATTTTCTTTATTAGTATTTTTGTTGAGAGATCTTACAGCTCTGGGAATTTTTGCAAATTTACCAGTGCCACCTCGTGCAGAATTCTCGCTCTGAGTAATGGCTTGCAAATTCTGAAGAGAGTTATTAAGTTTATTATTATCTTTGTGATCAATTACAAGACCTTTTTGATCTCTCCGCGGAAACACTCGAACACGAATCTGTGATTATAGTAGCTTTTACCACCAGCAGCCCTAAATCGGAGATAACCAAAAATAGTAACATCACCAACTGGTTTTTTCAATCTGCAATGTCTCACTATTCCCTCGCGAGATGCTTCATAATTCTCGATGGTTGGATGTCGAACAAATTCTTGGCTCATTTATATAATAATGTATTTGTCTAATTTATAATTTGTCTGAAAACTTAGTTATATAATCACTCTCGGATTTCAGCGCGTCTCCGTTATTTTTTTTTTATTGTAATATCGCTTGAGTTCACGGTATCGTTTCCCTCCGCATCCCGCACATAATTGTGTTTTACTCCTGACACCAATGCCACATCGCAGGCATGGTATGGGTCCTGTGCTTCCTCGTTTGATGCTTTGTATGTGTTCACCGCAGAATTCCTTCCTGCAGGGCTTACCATAGACTGTTACGGATCCAACTTTTAACCACTTGCAGTTATTCATTTGTATATATAATATTTCGTATTTAAATATTTGTCTTAAATATAATATGAAGGGTTTATTTGGCGCTGGGAGATTCGATCTTGACAGGCTAAACAAAGACTCACGACGACGGTATCTAACTGATCTGTTTAATATTATCAACGAGGGTAAAAAAGAATTCCGCGACGACGGCGCTTCTCATGTATGGTCGTCATTTAAAATTATCCGCGACGTTGACTCAGTCAATATCATTGACGAACTCTTCTTCGGTGATGAGGTCATCATCGATGCTACAATGACTGATGCCCGAGCAAAAACAATTATTGATTATCTCGCTGATGGATATGAAAGAGATGGGCGTACTAAGAAATATTTTTTTCAGAATAAAATTTATTGTGCAAACAGATTCCGATGAATGGATTATCCGTGACAAACTCGACCCTGTTCTTGCTAACGGAAAGACCATTCTGTTAAGTAGCTACTCCAAACCAGGAATGCTAACCGGAATTGATAAACCATATTACGCTCGAGCGTATCCTGTAAACGCAGTCATTTATGGAATATATCCGGTAAAAAAAAACAAAAATTGATAAACTCGCCCCGATGCGATTTTCAACGCTGAATTTTGTAGCTGAACGAGTAATGGAACATTTTAAAAACGCAAAACGAGGAAACGGTTTAACCGATCTGCGACGTGAAAAAATAACATCATGGGGTGAATCGGTTAAAGATACTGGGGCAACAATAAATGATGTTGCTGCGCTATCAAGTAAATTAAAATGTTCAATAACAGTAAAAACACTAACCGGGGAAATATTATATAATTCGAAGCATTATAAAAAAATCAGGAACACCGATTGAAATTATTGATCATAACTCTCATGCCTGGACTGATGCGGTTACAATATTTCCACGAGACCGTGTTGTCAAATTTTATCGCGGGAATATATTTGATGCTATTTACACGCTGAGTAAAACCGACCCTGTGTCAGTGTGGTTATTTAGGAGTTCCGAAGATTCCGAGTATGATCAATTTGTAAAACCCAACGGGGAATTATACCGGACGGAATCGTTGCAACAACAAATGAAAAAACTCGCAGAACAATATATGAGAAATGCTAGCATTTCCAGCGAAAACACTGATCAGTTATTGGTTAATTGTTTTACAGTTCCAAGTGTTGCCGCTCACGCCGCCAGAGAAAGAAATTCGTGGAGACCAACCCGAAGTCAGTTTCTTTCAGATATACAGTTAAGTTGTGTCGAGTATGGACACGGCGGGTTATGGAATACCCGGTATGACTACCGGGATATGATTTGCTTGGATATGATTGCTTGCTACCCAGGAAGCTTTCTCGGGAACGGCGAGTGCCGCGAATACTTTAAGCGATTCGGACACCCCACGAACTCGATGACACGAGTCGCCGTAAACGGCGTTTTACCCGATTTTGATTTGACAGGATTTGCTAGTGTGACTTCGTTTGTGTTCGCCACGGGACTTCATCAGATTTGTTATGTTTGGTTTGGCAGACACTTCAGTGAAAAGCGCTGGATACCAATAGTGTTATTGCGATATATGCTTGACAGCGGCATGCTGGTATCGTTGACCGTCAGTGAAGCAATCATATGTTATCAACCGCAGACCTCAGTTTGGTTACCAACACCGGAGCGTGTTACCCTCGAAGAAGTTATCGAAGAATGGACACAAGCACGTCCAGAAACTCCTCTTGATGCTATCCGCGAAGGAGCTCCTGAAATTCTCAAGATTAGACTCAAAAACAGTGAAAGTACAGCGAAAGATCTTGGACGAAGAATAATCGGTAAATTTACTCAGGGTGCAGCATTTGATCATAAAATGCATCACTCGCGGTTTATTATCGATGCAGCTGAATTGGATTTTATAATCGCCAACGCGGTTGCAAGAAATATATTTTGTAATCGGGAGGATGTGTTCTTGTCCGACGAGAAAAAGTTGGGCACAGTTGTAAGTTATATCGACGGAGAATCGCCTCAATACACACATTTGAGATCTTCAATGCTGGCTTATGTTTCTATAAATTTGTTATCGATGGTAAATCGATTTCCTGACACCGCAGTCAGAGTTGCAACAGATTCATTTTATATCGATAAAAAATATTCAGAATCACTGACCGATATAATGAAATTCTGCGGCGGAGATGAATGGAGTTCGTGGAGAATAAAAGCGGAGATGTTACACGAGTATTGTGAATCCACTGATGTTGCAATAGAGGATAATTATTATAAATCCGAGATGCCAGAAATATCTTCCGCACCGTCTGTATATGATCCAATCACCAGACACAAAACTGTTTATTTGAACGGGCCGGGAGGGTCTGGTAAAACAACTCGAGCGATTGAATTATTTGGAAAATCAGATATGATTGTGCTAACACCTACACACAGGCTTGCCAGAGAGATGAAACAGCGAGGAGTCAATTCTTGTACTTATCACAGCTTTTTCAAATATAGCGGCGGTGTGTGGACGTCAGATCGAATGGGAACAAAATATATCAATGATATAATAATTTGGGATGAGATATGTACGGTGCCGCTGGAAACGCTAAAAACATTTCTTGATTGGCTGTTAACGAAAAATACTACAGTGATTATGTGCGGCGATCACGGTCAACCACCTCCGTTTGTCGGCGCATCTCCGCATGATTGGCTGAGGAATTTTGTTGATTATTACGAAGAAGTGTCTGATGATTACCGAGCACTTGATGCAACATTTAAAGAATTTAAAACATTAATCAGGCTACAACCGAATAAAATTCAATGTGAAATCATGCGCACGATGATTCCTGAAACTTCGATGAGTGACTTTTTACGCGTGTGGAAACCAGACGATTTGATAGTGGCAAGTAGAAAGATAGTCAGAGACACACTTCAACAACAGCTATTTCAATTACAACAAGAAAAGTGTCCAATGCTGCCAACGCCGTTATGTTATAGACCAGCTGATACGCGGTTACAAAATATAGATGTTGATATTCCAGGAAAGACAGAGAAACAGAATTTAGTATTGAATGATATTGTGTTAGTTGACATCGATGCTGTCGAGGATGCACTAAAAATGAATAAATCCCCGTGGACGCTAGGATACGCAATGACCATTCATTGTTCTCAAGGACTGACTATCTCTGATACAACTGTCTGGATCGTTGATGATCGAATCGAATGGTCGAACTTAGTTTACCTAGCGGTGTCCAGAGTCAGAAGAATATCTCAACTGCGAAGGATTGTCTTGAATGAATCAAACGCTGATAAAATTAATAATGAAAACAACAGCGATGGTGATGTAATAAGAAAAAAACTCGCCGGTTACAAACAGAGTGACAAAAAAAATAATCGCGATTTTGATCTTGATGTTGAATTTATTAACGCGTTGAAACAACAACAGAATAATCACTGTGCGAGCTGTAATTGTATAATGCTATGGCAGTATTCGAATAAAAATTCAAGACAATTTACCGTAGACAGAAAAGATAACAGTCGTGGTCATACACGTGATAATGTCATGCTGACCTGTCTTGAGTGTAATCGACGTCGGGGTGCCAGCGCTAGTTAAGTGATCGAAGTCACTTCAGTGATTTTGGCGGCAATTGTGTGTCCTCGGGAATTACCTGAAGTTGCTCACGGGTGAATCCACGTTGAGGAGCAGTTGAATCTAATCTATAGATTGCTGGTCTGCCAGTGGATCTTGTCACGGTGGATATCTTATGTGTGGTAACACTCCAAATGGGATCAGTCGCTCTTCGTTTACCGCCTTCAAGTTCGCCTGGTTCATATAAATATCTTACAGTAACATTACCCAGTATTTGCTGTTTTTCTTTCTTTCGTTGTAGTTGTATATTTTTTTTCGTGATCGCGATGGCAGGTTTCATGTTGGTTGTTCGAGTTATTTCATTATTTAGCGCAGTTATCACACCTGGTAATCTTGCAACCCATTCGCGCGATCTCGTATCCTGAATGAATTCCTTCGCGTATTGATATCCAAATAACCGGTCAGCAAGTGTTCTATTGAATCGCTCAACAATTGCCTGATCACGGTGAATTTCAGTGTGTCCTCGTCTGATGGTGACGTTATGTTGTTTCATCAACGATGATACTGCACCTTGAAATTCTTTGCCAGGATCAACTTGTAATAAATTTGGCCATCGTAGAGGTCCTCGCCGATACATTCTTTCGAACGCAGAAGCAACCTCAGATGCTGTTTTAGTTGTTAACGGTTCCGCACCTTTGTATCTACTGGCAACATCAACTATGGTTAACGCGTACTTGTATGTGCGTCTTCGGATAGTATCATGTGGCAGAAATAATATATCAGTTTGATGAACCTCATTTGGTACACTAACATCGAAATGCGCAAAGTGAATTTGTTTAGGGCGTGGTAGATAAATTTGCCATATTGCCTGTCGGGATAACCAATTTTTGGCAGTAACTGCTGTAACTTTTGCTGCACTGGCAAGTTTACTAATTGCTGCGTTACCTCACTAGTATCCGCTTGGGGAATAATAAATCGACTCCATTATAATTAATTACCAGCGCCTAATACAACTTTAGATTTCATTGCAGTTTTTATCAACCAGGATGCTAGCCTCTCCTTGAAAGATTTATCAGGGATGGCATTTAACGCATGAATTAATTTCACGTCCGCGAGATGGCGCTGTTGTAAATCCTTGCTTCGGTAAGCTACATCATGAGCATGACACGCCTTATCAATAGCGTTTATCGGATACTCACCTGGTTTTGGCTGATCCTGAGCATCAAGTCTGATATCAAGTCGGGTTCCTGGACCACAGTAATTATATCCTGGAAGATGTTTTTCTCCTGGACATTTAGCCCACGGAGCCCCTGGCAGCGCTGTTAACTTGGCTGCGATATCACCTCCGTTTTTTTTAAATAAATCTAAATTTTTTTGTGCCACATTGTTCACACTTGCCTGTAAGCGCTTGTCGATTATTTTTTGTTGTAATTGTTGTTGTATCCGTAGTTGGGGTATGTGCTCGACATTTCACACAATATAAATTCATATTTATTTTATGATATATCTAATGGAGATCACTGACTTTTCTGCGTCAAAGCGACAAGAGCCAATCAAACATAACTCAGTGCTACCAAATTCAATCCGAATGATTATCATAGGTCCATCTGGGTCGGGTAAGACGCAGTTGTTACTTAATTTAATAATGAAGTGGATGAAGTGGGATAAATTATATTTGATAGCCCCGTCTGTGGACGATCAGCGATGTTATCAAGTGCTAAAAGATTTTAACGAAAGTGCAAAATCGATAAACGACGAAGATGTTATTGAATTTATAACCGATATCAATGAAGCACCGAGTATCGATGATATCGATGGGAGTATTAATAATTTAGTCGTGTATGACGACATCATGTTAGATAAGCAATTAAATCCTGCCAGGATATTTTCCCGCGGTAGGCACAAAAACGTTGATGCGATTTATGTAACTCAACAGTATACACAAATTCCGAAAGTGATCAGAAATAACTGTAACATTCTTGTTATGTTTAACGGAGTTGACGCACACACGTTACAAAATATTCATCGAACTTGGTGCGGTGGTGACATGGACTTTAATAAATTCAGAAATTTCTTTAGTCATGCTCAACGAAAACCATACAGATTTGTAACGATAAATTTACATGATCCTCGGACACGGTATCGAGTTGGGTTGGATACAATTTTTAACTAGAAATCCTAAAATATTTACATGAAGCAGCAGAGAGACTGAGCCCTCAATTGTTTCGTCGACACCACCCCGAAGAAATATTTTTTATAGTGAGTTATCTTTGTCGAAATAACCCTTCTAGCCAGAAAAGAGGATTTCGTCATCATAGTTTGTGAATAGAGGGTTTATTTTGTGAAATAAGACCTTCTATCAAGAGTGTTTTCGATAGATGGTCGTGTTGGACGAAATAGTTGGTGGGCTCAGTCTCTCTGCTGCTATAAGACACAGTTTAAATCTTGTCTTCTCTCTAAACAATATTTTCATGATCCATTTTTGTATCAAATTTGTGTCAGGTACCTGTGTAAAGACAAACATCAGCCACCTCTTCAACATATCTTTGATTGACAGGTAGATAAACTAGAACAAGGCAAAAGTAAACAATAATTGACAATCCTGAATCTTAAGCAATGTTGAACTTTTGTAATTGTTAATGGTGGAAATACATACAGAATTTTTCTCAGGGTGTGAATCCTCATTACCTGAGTACTGGGACAAGTAATAGTTTTATTTGGCACAATCTGTATCTGATCAGAACAATAGGACAAGTTGTTTTTATGAGCCCTGAAAACACAGTCTTTTAGGATCAACAATCAGGGGTCGTTACTCCATCAAATAATGAAGTAGTATGCATTCATTTACGACCTTTTAAATATAACACTGCATGTAAAATTTAGTTGAAATCATAGTACCAATTATAGTCATGTCTCCCAAGGTAGAATTGGAAAAGTAAGATAGGAGATAGGAGGTCAGATAAAGTCAAGCTGACTGAATTACAGTATTTATCTGATGACAAGCCAAGCTTAAGAATAGATCCCCAATCTCTCCTTTCAAAACACAACAACCTGGTATGTACTGAGAATATTGTTTTAAATAGCAATTCCACCCCAAACTTTTCAGAGTTATTCAGCTGGATGCTGTGACCACATCAAGCTATGAAAACTTATTTAGCTGGCTGCATTGATCACCCGGGGCCCCGAGTGGCCGAGTGGTCTAAAGTGCTGTCCATCATGGATCACTGCCATCTCACCTCTGTCTGCGTGGGTTCGAGTCTCGGGCTCGGCAAACGTGGACATGTGAGAAAGCTTGCCGGTAGCTTCTCGTGGGTCGGTGGTTCTTTCCGGGGTTTTCCCAGTTCTTCCTCCACCATTGATACTAGCTGCCATGTATAGCCTATCTTGTGCTGAAAAATGGCGTTAAACCCTATAACAACAATAATAACAATTGCATTGATCACCCCAACCTATTCTGAGTTGTATTCGGCTGTCTGTCATGACCTCCCCAACCCTTTAAAGAGTTCTTCAGCTGACGGTCCTGACCAGCCCAACCTATTCACATACTTATTTAGCTACTTCCTTGACCACCCCAACCTATGCACAGCTATTCAATGAGCTATTTCAGCACTGCTCAAACAACTTTAAATTCACCACCTATATAAAAATGTTAAAATGTGTGGTCGCAACAGCTACAGGAAGTTTTACATGTAGTGTGGTTGGATTTAAACATGAAAGATTAAAACATTTATTTACCTGGCATGATAGTTATTTATAACATTATCAAGTAAGCAGAACTCTCTGTCAAATAAATCTATGGGGTTTTCCCTTACAGGCAGCAATGAGTGTAGATTTACTAGACGTTTCGGTTTCCCCTTAAGATATGAAATGACTGCTGATGGATTAGCATTTTGGGTTACCCATGAAAGTCTGTAAGGACTGTAGATGTACTAGCATTTTGGGTTTCCCATATAAGCCCTGTAAGATGGACTGAGATATCAATATTGCCTATAATGAGAGAGAGCATGAAATCTATTTGCTGAATAAAATCTTATTTTACAAAGACTTCTTGGAAATAATACACAAACTGTACAGACAGACAGACAGACAGATGGACATACATACATACATACATACTTACACACTGTTAAGGAATTAGATATGTTCTTCTGAATTTATAATACAATTTTTGTGTAAGATGTTTGAGACTATACATTACAATTTTTATTGTTTAATTCAATGGTTAAAACTATCATAAAATTATATATATACTTTGCAGTGGAATTCGTTCATACAGCTGATCTTGGTGAAATGGACAACTGAAAGATGTCAAAATGACATGCAAGCATTGATTGTAGATTGCATAAACAAATGTGGGAGATCACTACAATGACCCTGACACACATCTCTAGCATTTGATTGGTTCACTGAGATTGAAAGGTCAGAATATGGCTGCTTATGTCTTTGACCAGTTATTTTAATTCTTTCCCTACACTATACAAGCTATAATCAGATTATATTCAGTAATTGTATCAAGGTAACACACAAACACTATACAAGCTATATTCAGATTATAATCAGTAATTGTATCAAGATAACACACAAACACCATACAAGCTATATTCGGGTTATATTCAGTAATTTTATTGAGGTAACACACAAACACTATACAGGTTATATTCAGTAATTGTATTGAGGTAACACACAAACACTATACAAGCTATAATCAGTAATTGTATCAAGGTAATACACAAACACTATACAGGCTATATTCAGGTTATATTCAGTAATTGTATCAAGATAACACACAAACACTATACAAGCAATATTCAGGTTATATTCAGTAATTTTATTGAGGTAACACACAAACACTATACAGGTTATATTCAGTAATTTTATCCAGGTAACACACAAACACTATACAAGCTATAATCAGTAATTGTATCAAGGTAACACACAGACACTATACAGGCTATATTCAGGTTATATTCAGTAATTGTATCAAGATAACACACAAACACTATACAAGCTATATTCAGGTTATATTCAGTAATTTTATTGAGGTAACACACAAACACTATACAAGCTATACTCAGTAATTGTATCAAGGTAACACACAAACACTATACAGGCTATATTCAGGTTATATTCAGTAATTTTATCCAGGTAACACGCAAACACTATACAAGCTATATTCAGGTTATATTCAGTAATTGTATCAAGGTAACACACAAACACTATACAAGCTATAATCAGGTTATATTCAATAATTTTATCAGGGTAACACACAAACACTATGCAAGCTATATTCAGGTTATATTCAATAATTTTATCAGGGTAACACACAAACGCTATACAAGCTATATTCAGGTTACCATAACAAATTTCCATACTGATAGAACATTTGAGGATATTTAGGATTATTAGGATTTCATGCCAAGTTATTTTAATTCTTTCCCTCTGTTTGATTAGTATGTTTCATTTAAATAAATTTATATTTTGGAAACTTGAATGCTTGTTGGGTTGCCTTGTTCTGTTAATTAAAATTAATCCCCTAGACTTCACAATATCTGATGTAACCTATCTACCTATCTTCCTACAGCACATACCTACCTACCTACATATGATATCCACCAGAGTGAATATGGTATATGGTTTGTGCATTGAAAAAGACAGTTGTTTGTGATTTGGATTTTATAATGTTTCAGTCATATCATATGATATCCTCATTGTGGCAATTTATAGTGATGCCTAGCACTGGGGACATCATGTCACAGTCCCATTTTCCTGTCACCAGGCCAAACAGTCCTAACACTAACCTCATAATGGTGGGCACCAAATGAGACAACTGCTAATGCCATTTTTATTAGTCTTTAGTATGACTGGGATTCAAACCCATGACCTCCCTCATCCAAGTCAGATGCTGACTACTCTAACCATTTAGGCCACTGGAGTGGTCAGAAACAGAAGGGACAAAGTCTGTGATCAAGACTGTGGTATAATGATCTGTCTTGTATTCTTAATGTACAATCTGTAATTGAGCAATCAATCCATGGTTTAACATCTCAGTCTGACAGCTAGTCTAATATCAACAGCTTTGCAGGAAACAAAATTTACATTCATAAAAGGCTGTTATGAAAGTCACTGATCAACTGATTTGGTTTCCAGCCACCTCCTCCATTTTTTATAGCAACAATATTCTTCATAAATTGACTCGTGCAAGGTTACTTGTCTTCAAGGATTCCTACATCTCCATTAAGACCATCTCATATGTCATTCAAATTGTCAGATCAAATTCCCACTGCTTCATTTTATTTGTGATGAGCTTATTGTCAGAATATTAAAACTGCCAGGTAATGACTTACCTCATAATTGTACAGATGTACAACACTCATAATTGTACAGATGTACAACACTCATAATTGTACAGATGTACAACATCCAACTAGATGCATTTGCACATAGCAACATCTTGAAAACAAGCTATGTAAAAGAATCACAATTTTCCTGTGACAAAAATGGGAGCCACCATGGCTCAGTGGTTAGTATACAGGACTCATGATCAAAAACGTCCTGGTTTGAATCCAACCATTGGAGCAGCCTGGGTCAGTTACTGTGGCATGTCCTGGGCATGGCACTTTACTCCAACTGGCTCAACACTAAATGACTTGGTTGTGTTGTTGTGTCATAAAGCTCTAGTCTTAAGTAAACCTGAATAGTTTAATTTCATTACTAAATCAGTGGAAAATGAATAAGAAAAAAATGCTTGATATAGACTGATATTCACTGTCCAATTATGTTGATATCCTAAGGTGTATATTGTCTAAACTTTCAATACTATATTTTTATTTTTTATTTTAAGCACTGGTCACACTTATCAACTTTGTCTGCTATATGATATATAGTCCATTTGTCTTAAAAATAGAAATATGCTTATGAAGACACTCTTGTTAAAATGTTGTGGGAAGGGGCTATTTTTATAAATAAATCTTGAAATAGTAATATGAATATTAATTTGAAACAAATTTGCATGACCTAGCCAGGTATGAATGTGGTCATAGAGAACAAAGACCTAGCTAGGTATCAGTGTGGTAATAGAGAATAAAGACCTAGTCAAGTATGAATGTGGTAATAGAAAATAAAGACCTAGCCAGGTATGAATGTGGTAATAGAGAATAAAGACCTAGCCAGGTATGAGTTTGGTAATAAAAAATAAAGACCTAGCCAGGTATGATTGTGGTAATGGAGAATAAAGACCTAGCCAGATATGAGTCTGGTAATACAAAATAAAGACCTAGCCAGGTAAGAATGTGGTAATGGAGAATAAAGACCTAGCCAGGTATGAATGTGGTAATACAAAATAAAGACCTAGCCAGGTATGAATGTGGTAATATAAACTAAAGACCTAGCCAAGTATGAGTGTGGTAATACAAAATAAAGACCTAGCCAGGTATGAGTGTGGTCATAGAGAATAAAGACCTAGCCAGGTATGAGTGTGGTAATATAAAATAAAGACCTAGCCAAGTAAACACTGGTCATAGATAAATAAAGACCTAGCCAGGTATGAGTGTGGTCATAGAGAATAAAGACCTAGCCAGGTATGAGTGTGGTAATATAAAATAAAGACCTAGCCAGGTATGAGTGTGGTCACAGAAAATAAAGACCTAGCCAGGTATGAGTGTGGTCATAGAGAATAAAGACCTAGCCAGGTATGAGTGTGGTAATACAAAATAAAGACCTAGCCAGGTATGAGTGTGGTCATAGAAAATAAAGACCTAGCCAGGTATGAGTGTGGTCATAGAGAATAAAGACCTAGCCAGGTATGAGTGTGGTAATATAAAATAAAGACCTAGCCAAGTATGAGTCTGATAATACAGAATAAAAATACTTTTTGCAAGGGGAAAAACTACAGGAATCAAGCAAAAGCATTTACCTCCCTTCTGTCAGAGTATGATTTCAACACCCCATATGGATTTTTTAAATCAACTATAGCCATTGCATGTGATTTAGATTGAGACAATGTACAACATATAATTATTTGTTATTCAAAGGGCCAGATCAGGTCAAGTGTTGAGAGTTTAACAGATTATCAGCACAATAAGGGATATATTATACCACTTATAAGTTCTATAATGCAAAGATTTGAAAATATAACATAACAGTTAGGAAGCTAAAGTATTCAGTATAATGCAAAATTGATGGTCTGCTAGATTTAAAATAATATGTAAATTTGGTAAAATTATTTAATAGTTATAAATATAAAAGTTTAGGTTTTCATGAAAGCTTTTAAATAATGGGGCAAATTTTTTTATATACACCTCCATGTTTTAAAAAGTCCCCAAAAATTCTGATGGTACATAACAGGGTTTCTAAACTGAGTTTGCATCTCAAAACTTAGCACACACAGTGATTTTCCAAATGGGAATTTCTAAATGTTTCAAAGTCTAAATCCTTGACTATGGATCTGATGCAGCATCATTAAGTGCATAATGAATGTATAACAAATGCATAATGAATGCATAATGTATGCATAATGAATACATAATGAATGCATAATGTAAGGAAATATTTTGTTTGAGTTTAACATCACCGTTAACACATTATTTGCTATATCATGCCTGTGGAAATGGGAGTTATGCTCTTTTCTCAAAGACACATTGAGGCAGCCCACCTGGGCTGGCCTGGGTAGGTATCAAACCCACCACCTTTGGATTACAAGACTAACATTCTACAAAATGAGCTATGTCTGCAAATACAGAGTGGGGAAAAATGTGTCAGAGAGAAAAGTACTGAGTGGGGTAAGAGTGTTAGATGGACAAGTACCAAGTGGGAAAAAATGTGTCAGACAGATGGATGAGTCCTAAGTGGGGAACATATTTTTATGGACAAGTGTACAGAGTGGGGAAACGTGTGGTTGACAGATGTAAAAATACAGTATAGGGAACAAGTGTGTTAGAAAGATGGACAAGTACAGAGGAGGGAAAAAGTGTGTTAGATGGACAAGTACAGATTGGGGAACAAGTGTGTAATAGGTAATTTGACAAGTACAGATTGGGGAACAGTATTGCTAGACATATGGATAAGTACAGAGTAGGGAAAATTTGTGTTAGATGGACCTTAGTACATAGTGGGGGACAAGTGTGTTAGACAGACTAACACATACATAGTAGGGGACAAGTTGTTAGGGAGATCGACAATTACATAGTGGGGACAAGTGTGTTAGACAGACCGACAAGTACGTAATGGGGGACAAGTGTGTTAGACAGACTGACGAGTACATAGTGGGGGACAAGTGTGTTAGACAGACTGACAAGTACATAGTGGGGGACAAGTGTGTTAGACAGACTGACAAGTACATAGTGGGGGACAAGTGTGTTAGACAGACCAACAAGTACATAGTGGGGGACAAGTGTGTTAGGGAGATCGACAAATAGATGGATGAACACTGAATGAATAAATGGAGAGACTGATGAATGGAAATACAAATAGCATGTCACCTGTTTTTTGAAACAAAATGGACTGTAACAACACTGAAGCTGAATGGGTATGGAATAATGAAAACTAGGAATACAATGTATGCAAATGAAATGTTTATGATAAGAAAGTGTAAGAGTCTCTACAAAACCATAACTTTTGATGCAACAATGAAATGGAAAAAGAAATATAATAGGAAATACAAATAAACAACAAACAAGCTCAAATACTCTATTAGGAATTAAAACTTAAAACTTGAATTGCATTGCTTTACACACCATGACATTAACACATTAATAATGTTACATCCTTCCACGAATATATGTAAAAGTTTACCAAAGTATGACACTGATGTTGTCATATACAAATAATGAGTTTTTTATTCACCATAACATAAGCAAGTATTTAATAAAAGATATGTGTTGTTCATGTAACCATATGCATTGTCAACTTTGTAATTTCACAGTTCAAGATTCCACATACACAGTTCAGAATTCACATCTTTTGAACAGACTATATTTCGGCTCTTCCATTCTCTTTCTGGTAATGCCACTTTGTTGCTATGTTGCCAACTACATGTCCTTGCTACTGAATGTGTTGCTGTGTTGCATTGTTGTCAACCATGTTGCCCTACTGCAAACTATATTTGTTTCCAACAAGGTTGCCCTGTTGCCAACTATGAGGCTATACTGCCACTCACAATGCCCTTTTTCATATTCAATGCCCATGCTACCAGGTACATTGCCCTTTTTCCTATTCAATGCCCATGTTGCCAGGTACATTGCCCTTTTTCCTATTCCATTCCCATGTTGCAAGATGCATTGCCATTTTTCATATTCAATGCCCATGCTGCCAGATACAATGTCCTTTTTCCTATTCAAGCCCTTGCTGCCACTGATATTGCCTTTTCTCCTATTCAGTGCCCATGCTGCCAGATACAGTGCCTTGTTTCATATTCAAAGCCCATACTGCCAGATATGTTGCTCTTTTTATATTCAATGCCCATGCTTCCAGATACATTGCCCTTTTTCCTCTTCAATGCCCATGCTGCCACTCACATTGCCCTTTTGCTTGCTAATTTTTGCCATACTGCCAGCTACAAATAAACCACACTGATTAGCATCTTATATTGAATAAAGATCTAAGCCGAAAGTTAAATTTCTATATCAGATCAGTCATAGACATAATATAAATGAAATAAAAACTTACAATTATTTGAAAAAGCCATTTAAATACACACTTACAATTTTTTTGATAAAAGCAATTAAAATAAACACTTACAATTATTGAAAAATACCATTTGAAAAAACACAATTATTGAAAAAAGCCATTTAAATACACACTTACAATTATTGATTAAAGCCATTTAAATAAATATTACATTGAACTTTCTACTTCAATATAAATGTTAAATTATACGTTATTATTTATATTCCTAACTCTATATAATAATAATAATAATAATAATAATAATGAGGACTTTGTATAGTGCCTAATCTTTAGAAGCTCTAAGTGCTTTACAACATTAGACAACACCTATAAGATACAAAACATATAATGATATAATTGCAAACACAAACACCCTGAAATTAGAAAAGATAGAAAAAACGTGCTGAGAAAATTTTTAGGTAGGAAATATTATTAGGTCTTTAAGTTTGTTCTTGCAGTCAAAATAAGTGAGTTTTGAGAGCACACTGGAACGCAATCACTGTGTCTTTGTGTCTAAGTTCAGTGGGCAATTCATTCCACGTTGCTGGGCCCTGTTATGCAAAAGAACTCTGTCTATATGACTTTGTTTTCATAGTGGGAATAATGAGTATACAATTGTCAGAAGAGGAGCGTAAATATCTTGCTTGTGTTTACACATCAGTGAGGTCTGATAGGTATGTTGGACTAGAGTCCATCAGTGATACATAGCACAGAGAACAAATTTTTTGTTCGACTCAGTGGATCAAATGGATAGCCAGTGTAGGGTACAGAGCAGCGTGTGTGTGTGTTCTGATCATGGTACTATAAGTATGATCCAAGCAGCTGTGTTTTGAACTTTTTGAAGCTTTTGGAAGAGATATTGAGATGAACCAGACAGAATTGAGTTACAATAGTCCAGTCTTGAAAGTACTAATGAACACACAAGTGTTTTAGTGGCATCAACTGAAAGATATCTGTGAATGGAGCAGATGCGTCTCAGCTCAAGATATGCAGCAAGTTGCATATGTTCATGACACGTTGGTGCAGTGTGAGAGTACTGTCAAGATTAACACCTAGGTTTCGTACTGATTGTGTGCATTTAATGTTGGTGTTGCTGATATTTATTGTTTAAGGTAAAGGATATCTGAATGAGAAAGTCTTTGTGTTGTGATCCGAATGTAATGAAATTCCAAATATAAAAAATAAAGGTTGAACTAGTACATCCAGACAAAACATTAGAAGTAGGAATACAATTACAAATACAACTTAGTAATACTATAATGTAATATAGTACTCACTGCTATTGAAGAATGAATACTGTTACAAATACAACTTAGTAATATATAAGGTAATCTAGTACTCACTGCTATGGAAGGATGAATACAATTACAAACACAACTTAGTAATACTATAAAGTAATCTAGTACTCACTGATATGGAAGAATGAATACAATTACAAATACAACTTAGTAATACTATACAGTAATCTAGTACTCACTGCTATGGAAGAATGAATACAATTACAAATACAGCTTTAAGTAACATTATAAAGTAATCTAGTACTCGCTGTTGTAATTGTAGTAAACTGAGTATGAGTTTCAACTAACAATTGTGATGATGAAACATCACAAATTTTGTTAACACTCCCTAGCCTTTGAAAAACACAGTGAAGCACCTATATCCACCCATTGATTATACCTTATCAAAGCTTTCGATGAAACAAATTTAGTACCAACATTAAAATATTCAAATCAAAATAAACCACTGTCTAACTTTCTCCATGCTGAACTGATGACCATCAGCCAATAATTACATTGCACAAATATTAAAACAACATTAGAGACCTAACTATACCTGCTTCCAGCAATAATGGCTTTATTAACAAGGACGGCATTTGAAAGGGACAAATAATTTTTTTTTTAATTTATGAAGTAAAAGACCTGGTTTGGTTCATAGTGGTGACCTTGGTTTGTTTTAATGGGGGAATGTCTGAAATTACATTGGCAGTAATTGGATAATATCCATATATTTCATTGGCATCACCGCTCCGGTGGCCTATTGGTTACAGCATTCACCTCTGATGCGGGAGGTCGTGGGTTCGATCCCCGACCGAGTCATACCAGAGACTTACAAAAATGGTACGAACAGCTGCCTTACTTGGCATTCAGCATTAAGAGGTTAGTGTTAGGACTGGTCGGCCTGGTGTCAGGATAATGTGACTGGGTGCCCGGCCCTCTCTCACTTCCTTTTTTGGGGCTTAGTCCAACAAGTAGACATGCATTAGGATATTAAAATATCATCATGCATACCATGGGTGTAATGGTTCATCTTTCCAGATCACTACAAATTATTACCTCGGGCTCTGTCAGTGTGGATAATTGAGAAATGTCACCAATTGCTTACAGAGTGTCAGTGGCTCATATCAGGGTTTTTGTGGGTTGTGGTTACACCTGTTATATGTGTGGTAACTCTTGAGCAGATGATTGCCGTTAAAAACAAAAACAATATACATATATACATACATACATATATATATATATATACACATACATGCATGCATACATATATGCAAACATTACATACCTAACTACCAACCACTCCGGTGGCCTAGTGGTTAGAGTGTCCACCTCGGAAGTGAGAGGTCGTGGGTTCGATCCCTAGCCGAGTCATACCAAAGACTTACAAAAATTGTACTAATAGCTGCCTTGCTAGGCGCTCAGCATTAAGAGTTTAGTGTCATGAATGGTCGGCCCGGTGTCAGGATAATGTGTCTGGGTGGGACATCATGCTACATGTCTGCGGCATGATGCCCCAGTCCTAGACATCACTATAAACTGCCACAATGCAGACATCGTAGAGATATAACTGAAAAATTTTTAAAGCTATGTTAAAAATCCAAATCACATCACACACATACATACATACATACATACATGCATACATACATATGTACATGCATGCATGCATACCTACCTACCTGCATAAATACATACATACCTGCATACATACATATATACATGCATAACTAACTACCTAAATGCCTACCTACCTACCTATTATACACACATACAGACAGACAGATGGCCAGACAGACATTCATATATACATTGGAGACTCGGGTATCATAACTCTTTGAGCAAAGTTTTGTATGATACAATATTTGCCAGTAATTTCCTTTGAGTCAATAATTCTTAATGGGTGTTATCCAGCGGGTTGTTACTTCAGCAGTTATATTAGCTGTCATGTATAGCATATCCGACAAATTGTGTTAAAAGCTCCTAAATACATACATATCTACATACAAAGATCCATTCATTAATGCATACATACATGCATATGTACATAAGAACATGCATACATATGTCCATCCATCCATCCATCAATCCATTCATCCATCCATCAATCACATGCACTCATACACATACATAAACACACACTCATACATACATACAGACAGACAGACAAACAGACAGATAGACATACATTGGAAACTTAGGTAACATAGGTCACTGAGCAATATTTTGTATGATGAAAATTTTGCCAGTAACGTCCCTTGAGTCCATAATTCTTACTGGTGCTATCCTGGGTTGTACCTTCAGCAGTTATACTGGCTGTCATATTATAGCCTATCTTTCACTGACAAATTGCATTAAAAGCACACAAACACATACATGCCTACATACTAAGATCCATCTGTACATGCATATATGCATGCATGCACACATGCACTCATGCACACACTAATGCATGCACATACACACATACATACATGCATGCATGCATACATACATACATACATACATACATACATACATATAGTAAAGGAATTAAGTATTATAATCAAAATAAGCTTGCAAATAAATATTTGTTAGCTTGTCCAAGCATCGGGCACCATTTTTGGTCATTTCAAATACCATCATCTGCAAGCTTATGCTTCTTGCAAGCTTGTACAATTTGCAAACTTATGAAAGCACAAGCTTCCACATATTTACAGGCCTAATTTCTAAGAGAATTTTTATTCATTGCACATTATATGTATATAAACTGTGAATAACTTTTAAACAATTTTGCATAGCAAATACGCAAGAAATAATTATATGCTAAATATGACCTCCATTAATCTAATAAAGTGGATTATTTAATTTCGAGCAATTACATTTTGTTATATTTAATATTACCAAATTTATACATTTTGTAATGTAGTATATATCAAAACTTATTAATAATAATAATAATAATAATAATAATAATAAACAACTCTATTATTTACAGATGCAGGATAAGTAAATGATTTTATTTCCTGTCATTATACATTTCCATACAATATCAGTACTCAAATAATGATTTTTTATTTATTTATTTTTTTACCAAAAAGTGGGAAAACCCCAGCCATAGTTGTGTCACTTTCAAATAGGTAAAGATCTAAATCTTGTTGCAATTCCAAATTTTTATTCAGGTCTAAATTTCCGAATTTTGATTTCAGGCCTAAATTTATAATTTAAGAGGAACTGATTACATAAGTGTTTTCAGTCTAAAATATAAACTAACTGGGACCTATTTTTTCAAAATACTGGAGATAACCAAGGTAATCCGATTATTACTTTAGAAACGGAAGCGTACCACTTTATCGCTCCATGTCGTTAGGGAGAGGTAGTAAATACGACCAATACATATTAAACAGCCAGGACAATATACAACATCGCCATTCCGTAAGAAATGTCTGCCTAACAATTAATCGCAACGAAGTGACGGTGTACAAAATTCAGCACAATTTATCAAAATGAAGGCCGATCGATAATGTTCAAAACCATGTGCTTTTGATGAGGGACCGTCTCAAGACACTGTAATCATTATGGTAATGAATCGTCCCAAGTTATACACGTACTCGTATTGTAAACACTCATAACAAATCTATACAACGTTCATATGATGGTGAGACTGGCGTGGCATTACCCAACCATTAGGAGTTGATCCTCAGTTGGAGAATAGGATAGTGTAATATATGTATAATATATGTACATGAAAGATAATAATTTTCCAGTTCCACTGCACTCAGATTTATTAGCATAATGTGGTCATTCATCAATGAAAAAACAGGTGTTCGGGTGTTCGCAAATGACATATAAAGTTAGACGGAAAGGCTGCATTGTTAATAGTCCAGTAATTTAATATATATATATATATATATATATATATATATATATATATATATATATATATATATATATATATATATATATATTGATTTTGTCGTGGGGGGGAGGGGTGTTTTTAAAATTGACTACTGAAAAAAGTACCAAGCTAACTGTTACTAGTTAGAGTGCCAAAATTGAAGTACTTTGGGTAGCATGACTTTCTGTTTGATTTTGCAAAGTTTTAAATGCTTTTCATTTATGACATTTTTAAAACCCATTTAAAATACATTGGTCCAAAATTTTTAAGTCAGTAAATTCCTCCCCCTTAAGTCTGCTACATGTGGATTTGTATTCTTTTTCAACCAGTATTTTTTATGTATTTAAGTAATTTAAGTGAACAAATAAATCACAGTACACTTTATTATGTCTTATTTCCTCATTGCACACACACATTAAACATTAATTACTGACTTTAATTTATAATTTCATTTCATTTAACTATCATGCAGAAATGTTTTAATTATACTGAATATTGTTCTTCAGAAAAGATTTTTAAGTTTAGTGTTATTCAGATATCCTATGACTGAGAAACAGGTTTATTAGTTTCTTGGTAAATTTCTTGCACTGACTATCGAGGTAGCATAGAAATATTGGAAGCTATGATACACGGATATATAAACAAGACGAAGTAACAACACTTCAGTATCTTAACTGAACATGTGAAATCAAGAATGGACCAAAGGTATATTGGTGTCATGTCACTAGATTCATTATTGGTATCAATATTTTTCTATCCAATCTTAAGTTTTGATACAAGAGAAGGTAGAATTGGGGGTGTTTGCACATAAATTATGGCCTGAAAACAGTGGATTCTGGAAATATTTGCTTTTACAAGTAGTCTTCCTACTGGGTATATCTAACATACATCATCTGAAAATTTATTCTTAAAAAAGAAACAATTGGATGAAACCATTTTCTGTTATAACTTGTACCTTTCCTGTCCAGCTGTGGTACTACTGTGACTGAGCGGGGTGAGTCCAGTGGGATTTTAACCCATCTATTTCTCTATGATATATCACACCATCACCTTTTTTCATATTGCATATATATGGGCAATACATTTTTATCCTTTAAAATTTTGCCTTTATTCACAGCCAAAAATCTATACTTATTTTATACACCTTTTTTAAAATATGTATTTGTTGAATATATGTATATAATAAATATTTCCTAACCATATTTTATTTTACCAGGATTATGTAACATCAAAACTACTTGGACAGATGCAGAAAAAAAGCATGGAATAGCAAGGTTGCCTCAGGATATCAAGAAGTTATAATATTCATGTGCATTAAATAGGTAAGCATTCCTAGATGAAATTTACAACAAAATTCATTTATAAATATTTTCCCGATCATAGATTTATTTTTATATTTGCTAATGAGTTCCTTGTATGGATTTATTTGTATGGTATTCTGTAGACTTATTTAAGTCACATTGTCAGTGAAATTTACTCTTTAAAGTTTCTCAGACCTAATCCAACCATTTCACTAATTTCAACCAATTTTTCAATTCTTGTTTTAAAAACACTCATTTGCCATTCATTCAATTTTAAAACAGTTTTTCTTAAATAAATTTCATTAAGCAATTTTTTTTAATAAATAATTTATTGTACTAACAGTAGCAGTCTAAACCACCCTTGTTAACTCAGAGAAATTCTAGGCTTGAAAGCACTTCAGGTTTCACAGTAATTATTAATATTGATAGTAGGGGAAATAACTTCTCCAACAAATTATTTGATTTTATCATGATGTGCAATCATTGACTTGTGCCTTGGTACTTTCTTGTATTATTAATAGCACATAAGTTTTAAAATTTTGAATGTTCCTCTCCAGAATCTTTGTATTGCTGAATTCAATCTGACCTATTCTTTTGGGATCAAAATACTATACCTCTTCACCAATATTGTTGTTACAGAAATTGACTTTCAGATGATAATTCTTTTTAATTATTTGCACAAAAAAGTTATAGTTGTTCTCTGCAAAGTTCATTTGCATAAAGCTTAGTTGTCTATTGATAACTTTCAGGTTGCTGTTAATAAGTGATCAAAGATGCAAAATGTTGTCTCCCTTCCAAAGATGCACAAAGTTATCTCCCTTTCAAACATCACTACAGCTGAAATTGCTCAACTAGTCTCATGAATTGAAGACCTGTAGGCCATCATTACAAGAGGTACATCTTCGTATCAGCCTATTTTATGATCAGACACAAAATCTGAAAGCACATTCAATATTGTGCACTTGGTTCTTTCACCCATGGTATTTTATTGGGAATGTGTAATAGTTATTCAGGTTTTCTTAACTCTGGTAGAGCGAAAACCATGTTTATTGTCAGATGTTACCTTGCTCTGTATGCAGTTACTGTATTTTTGTGGCACAGGACAACGACGTACATGAATGACCAATCTTGGCCAATCATTAATTGTATCCTGATAATATCAGTGAGACAGCATCTGTAATAGTACAGCACGTAATGGCTCTGCATCATTGTAACAGTGCATCAGTGTAAAACAACACTACAGCAGACTCAATTGACTGGGAAGGTCAGTTGGCAGCAGTGGACATTGATGTAAACATTATGGTGATGTACAATAGTTGCAGTCTCGCAGCTGTTTCATAGACGGTTGCCGCTGATTGCCATTTATATGTACGCAGTAGTCCTGATTCAAATAAAGTTTATTAATGCTTTGTGTGGATGTGTAGATATATAAATAGCAATATGATGAATTTTCCAAATTTGAAAATTAATTTTCTGCACAAATATACCAGGTGTTGATAAGCATGTGCTGTGATATTATCATGTGTTGATATGCAAGTGCTATGACATGGACATCCCATCAAATTAGAAAATTAGTTTTCCATTATTTGGAGTTCATTGCATCAAGGGTATTTTCTTTACACTAAAACATTACAAATATCAAAATTGTTCTACATGTATAATAATTTATATCTTCATAATTAAAACAGGTTCACAACTTAGGTGTCCAGAGTGGCCGAGTAATCTAAAGTGCTCACCATTAGAGATCACTGCCATCTCACCTGTCTGTGTGGGTTCAAGTCTCGGGTTCGGCCAATATGGATATGTGAGAAAGCTTGCCAGTAGCTTCTCTTGGGTAGTTGATTCTTTCTGGGGTTTTCCTGGGATCTTCCTCCACCCTTTATACTGGCTGCCTTATATAGCCTATCTTGTGCTGAAAAATGGCGTTAAACCCTATAACAACAACAACAATGAGTTATTTGAAAAGTGAATGATGTATATAGTCGGATAAAAGATTCTGCCAGCTTCATTATTAAAAAAAATATTTTGAACCTTTCAAACTCTAACTTTACTTTTGGTTGCTATGGCAACCAAAGTGAATCTATAATTAGTTGCCATTTTCAGGATGGTTAGTATTGGTTCCTTATAAATGAACTATAAATAAGTAAATAGAATTGTATTTTATATGGAGACCATTTGTGAGTAATAACACTACAGAAATATTGTACCTATGTAGGGACTTGTTTTGAAAGTAATGTTTAAATTATCTAATATAGACCTGAAAGTAATGAACTGAGGATATAAGTGTTATGGAGAAAACAAGTAGCAATACATGTATACATTCTGAAAAAGTATATTTGATGGAAAAGTATAAGGTGTTTTGTCAGACAATACTTTTCCACCCTTTTTCTCATTTGGTTGCTATGGTAGCCAATAATAAAAATTAATTTAACTGATATTTTTAGTGTTTACAATCTGCATGCATATATGCATCACTTTTTACCATTTCACCCCAGTCTGAATATAAATACTAATTTGGAAGCTGTTATGTGGATTGCCTCAAAAGGTGTGTTGTTCTGAAACAATTCTGCATACACAGATGGGGCAGCCAGATGCAAATCACCAATGGTAACAAAATCATGCAAATGCAACACAGCACTATCAGAGTTATTAACCAGAATCTGAATTGTCTGGATTCCAGAACTTTTTTTATCTGTACTATGTATATTTAATTTATATTGTGTACCTGATGTTTACCTGATGTTTGTCATGGTAGAGGGTTGTGCCTACATGACTTTTGTCATGATTGTAAGAAGTAAGCAAGTGTTTACTAAAAATGAAAGCTCAAGACATGAATTTTTTTATGAGTTAGTCAATTTTTTCATTGGACATGAATAAATGTCCAAAATATTCATTATAGTAGAGGAGTCCATCATCATATATGAGTTGACCTGGATGAGTCCATCCTCATATCTGAGTTGCCCTGGAGGAGTCCATCATCATATCTGAGTTGATCTAGAGTAGAGGAGTACATCATCATATATGAGTTGACCTAGAGGAGTCCACCATCATATATGAGTTGACCTGGAGGAGTCTATCATGATATCTGAGTTGACTTGGAGGAGTCCATTAACATATATGAGTTGACTTGGAGGTGCAAGAACCTACATAGGATGATGCTATTGAGTAAGTCCTTTGTACTCATTTTATCCATCTTTACCAAGTCACATCAATATCAAAGTGTAATTATTTTGTACACATTGTATGCATCTTTATCCAGTCACATCAATATCAAGTGTAATTATTTTGTACACAATGTATCCATCTTTATCCAGTTACATCAATATCAGAGTGTAATTATTTTGTACACATTGTATCCATCTTTATCCAGTCAGATCAGTGTCAAAATATAATTGACTTGTACACATTTTATCCATCTTTACCAAGTCACATCAATACCAAAGTGTAATTATTTTGTACACATTTTATCCATCTTTACCCAGTCACATTAGTAGTCAAGTGTAATTATTTTGTACACATTTTATCCATCTTTACCCAGTCACATCAGTATCAAAATTTAATTGACTTGTACACATTTTATCCATCTTTACCAAGTCACATCAATATCAATGTGTAATTATTTTGTAAACATTTTATCCAGCTTTACCCAGAAACATTAGTAGCCAAGTGTAATTATTTTGTACACATTTTTTTCATCTTTACCCAGTCACATCAGTATCAAAGTGTAATTGATTTGCACACATTTTATCCATCTTTACCAAGTCACATCATTATCAAAGTGTAATTAATTTGTACATATTTTGTCCGTCTGTACCTAGTCACATCAATAGTAAAGTGTAATTACGTTGTCCATGTTTAATCTATCATAATTTACAGTCACATCAGTACCAAGGTGTAATTACTTTGTATATGTTTTATTTATCATAATGTACCCAATCACATTGATATCAAAGTGTACTTACTTTGAACATGTTTTATTTATCATACTTGGCTAGTCACATCAATATCAAAGTGTAATTAATACTCGCATTTGGATATCATGACATGGTCTTGATAATGCATTATCATTCTTATGAATCTTTCCATGTCAATACTCAATATGAAAGTCATTGATAAAATGACAGAAATGTCAATGCTCAATATGGAACTCATTGATAAAATGACAGAAATCTCAATGTTCACTATGGAAGATTTAAGATGACAGAAATGTCAAAGCTCACTATGGAAGATGTAAGACGACAGAAATCTCAGTGTTCACTATGGAAGATGTAAGATGGCAGAAATGTCAGTGCTCACTATGGAAGATGCAAGATGGCAGAAATGTCAATGCTCACTATGGAAGATGTAAGATGACAGAAATGTCAGTGCTCACTATGGAAGATGTAAGATGACAGAAATGTCACTGCTCACTATTAAAGATGCAAGATGATAGAAATGTCAGTGCTCAATATGAAAGGTGCAAGGTAGCAGAAATGACAATACTAAAATTATGAAAGTCAAAAAATGACATAAATGTCGACCATGTGGCCAGTTGCCCTTCAACTAATTTAACATTCCAAAGCCATTTCAGACTATCATGGCAAGTTCTCACTATCAACAAACAACCATATAAATAAATGTGAAACTGTTAAAGGTTAAAGGTAGGAATGCTTCTGTACTTAAAATGCATCAAAATATACACTTATACCAATTATTTGAATATCAATAATCCCAAGGAAAAAAGTCCTTGATTAATGTAATGAATTGGTTCTGATTGATATTTTTAGGGAAATAAACATGGATGCTCACAGGGATGCTTGGCTACATAAACATGATACCTACATGTATGCTTGGATACATAAACATGGATACTCACAGGTATGCTCATATACATAAACATGGATACCCACAGGTATGCTTGGAGAAAAACAAACCCTTTAAAACTGGGCAAATTATTTTTCTTTTAAATGCTATGGAAAATATGAAAATGTAATTTAAATGAACACTTTAGTAATATGAATTTAGATATTCCATCACTGGATAACTTGGAAAAACTATAAGTTTTAGGGCCTATATCTAATGAGTAACAATTAAGGTGCTTGAATCAGCCAAACTAGTCCAGGTTCAGATGGTTATACATGTACCACTAAGTTTTTTAATTGTTTTGGAAAGATTCATGTCATTTCATTGTCAGACTTTCTGGTCTTGATCTTTTATTTTACTGTTTAAAATGTTCTGGACTTAGCACCAATATTGATAAAACAAATGTTATCTGGTCCAGATGTAAAGCTGGAAGTGATGATCTGTTTTAGAGCAATCTTAAAATATATCACTGAATTTGTTTCAGGTAGACTACCACAAGAAGAAAAATGAGATTACTTAATTCTTTCTCAGAGTGATGTGGGGTTTTTTTTGCACATGGATCAATTTTGAAATACTTTTTCAGTTGATATACCTGTTGATTGTTTAGATAGTCCCATATGGAACAATTACTATATTAGAGTAGGTGGTAAATTTGTTTTAATAAGAATTGGTTTCAATGTGGAATCAGTAGACTAAATGATTAAATAAAGTGGATGCTTGTGGGCTGTGGTTTAGTATGAAACAGTTTTAGATACATCTTTTTTGAGTTGAAACAAATAGTCTAATATACCAAGTCTTAATGTTGTTGCTAAGAGCAATAACTGAATATAAGACAAACGTTAGAATTAGAAAAATGTAATGATCCTTGCATAAGCTATAGACTACTTTACACTAGCAGACATGAACTGGTTGCAAAATATTTACAAGAAACTGATACAAAATGGGGGAATATTCCTACCTCAAGAGGTAATTGGCAGAGAGACTTGGGTCATGGGAAATTTCTAACTCAAGAATCAAGTGGCACAGAGAATTTGGTCATGGGGAAATTCCTAGAGTCAAGTGACACAGAGAATTTGGTCATGGGGAAATTTGTAGAGTCAAGTGACACAAAGAAGTTGGTCATGGGGAAATTCCTAGAGGCATGTTACACAGAGAACTTGGTTAAATAGAAGATGACATTTGGCAAAAAAATGTTCCCTCTTACAACCAGGTTACAAAGTGTCCATAAATAAGGTTGTTTCAGATAAGTTTATACACAGAGTTATTGCTTCAATTTGTTTTTAAAATTTGGCTTACTAGATAGTGCTGTCTGCCTTTTGTAGGCAGCTTCCTGAATCCATTTTCTGGCAATGTAATATAGTTCTTAGGTTTTGGAAATACGTTGTCTAACTGTTTACTACTAAATGCACTTGTGTACAAAATTCGAATTTATCAAAAGAAAAGGTGCTGCTTGTGATATATTGTAGGCAAGAGGCAGATGTATTCACTTTTATCTTACAAAACATAAAGTATGACATTATATCTTACTAGTTCCATTTTGCTTGGGGAGTACTGTACAAACAAAGTGTAATTGGCTTGGCATCATTTGTGTTAATTGTATGTTGTGTTAGTCTTGTTTGATATATGTATATATAATTTCTGGAGAAAACATCCTGATTTTTAATCAAAGTTTTCTTAAGTTCATTTATTTGTTCTTCAGATAAATACGTTGAGGCCCTTTCAAAACATGCCAGCTTGTTGTGGCATTATCTCATTCATTTTATCATATGTTTTCTGAGACCTTGTTTACTTCAGAGGTAGTACAATTATTTATTGATACAGGGTGATATAGGGCTACTATTGTATCTTTAAATATTTGACTTGGTTCACTTTCCAAAAAATATGTTTCTACTAGGGTCAGTTTTAACTTTGACTACCAACAATAATGTTTAACAACAGATTTATTTGCAGGTTCAGTTGATCCACAGGAGCCTTCTCCCACATGTCCTAATGGTTTCCTTTTTTACTATATTTTCAGAATGTGGAGGAATTTGCAGTAATCACTACCCAGCAACAGACAGTACCATTTATACTGTTAAAGAAATATGTAACTTTTCTCCACTTACAGTGAAACACCCCTTGCGTATTATTAGGTCGCACATGTTTGCCAACATGAAGTCCATTCACAGGATCTCTTGATGCTGAGCTACTGCAAAAACATGTTTAAATGCTTTATTCCCTAGGGTTATGTCCAAATTTTCTTTAACATAAAATGGTACAGTATCACCAGTTACTGTTAGTAATTTTCTATTTACTGGGTTGATTTCTGATGGATTTGACCATTGGTCTACTATGTTTGCTTAAAATAGACATAATTGCCCCTGTGCCATGAACTATTTTCATTTTTTGTTGTTTATTCTTGCCAGTACAGGCTGTTATGTTTTATTATTGGGGACCTACTAGGAAAGACAGAGTCGAGTTTATTTTCCTACACTCATCCCTTTGAAGTTATCCGGGTTTTGCCTTTGACCTTGACTTTTGTTTTCTCTCAAACTACGCTAAAATCTGCTGAATTTTCACAATTTTTGAACTACAGTTTGGGTTTCTGTCTGGAGTTACCTCCACATTTAGGTTTAAAGTCCTTTTTCTGATGGTTAAAACTGCCAGATCTTCCACATATTTTTCATTTCACTAATTCTTTTGGTTTCTTGGACCTGGGGAATTTGTAATTTATTGTTTTGCAGGGTCAATTTCATTTGTTGAACAAGTTGACATTGTTATAGTGTTTTGTTCCAGGTCTTCACACCTGTTACATGCATTCTCTTGAATGGAACCTACTATTCTAGTTCTCTGTATATCAGCTATTCTGTGTGTTTTCAGTTTTACATATAATGGTACAGCATCTGACAAAGTGTATAGCCCTTGATCCCTAAGTCTCAGTATTATGTCAGAGTCATTCATGACCCTTGTTCCCTAAGTCTCAGTATTATGTCAGAGTCATTCATGACCCTTGTTCCCTAAGTCTCAGTATTATGTCAGAGTCATTGATGGTCCTTGTTCCCGAAGCCTTAGTCTTATGTCAGAGTCAGAGTCATTGATGTCACTTGTTCCATTAGTCTCAGTCTTATGTCACAGTTACTGATGACCCTTGTTCCCTAAGCCTCAATTTTATGTCACACAAATCTGCCAGCTCTTACAATTTTGCCGTAAGTCTTACGAAAACTACCCTTGAAATATGGACATACAGCATGCTAGTAAAAGCTACGGAAAAATTATAGTTGCTGAAAAATCAGGATAATTGGTTCATCTGTGTTTTATTTGGATCCTGGTTTCATCTTAGAATTAGTGAAATTAGTCAGGGAACCAGATTAACTTTGCAGCAGCACCCCAGATGCTTTAAACTGCACCTTTTTGTTCATGAGAAGCGTCTGCATGATCAAACTGTTGATTATAGAATTTTTTGGAAATGGCATCCAGAAAGTGATGCATTTTTAAGACGAGAAGGCAAATAAGCTTCTAGAAAAATGTTAATCATCAACACAGAAGAATAAAAATGAGTATTCAGATTCTTGTGAATAAAAGCTGGAATGGACTCGTGGCGAGATATGAGATTGCCGTTGTCATGTGAAATGGAAAAGAATTTCTAAGAATTATGTCAAGTCGAGAGATAGCAACAAGTCATTGAGCTGTATAGAGTTTGGAACTAGAGTTTGTGCAACTGTACTAGTGGTAAATAAAGTCTATGTGTACTCTACAAGTTATTCAATTAAACATAATGTTTATTGTCAATGCATCAAACTTTTAATTACGTTTTCCAGCTTTACAATAGCAGTTATTGATATTTTGTTACACCTTAATGAAAAATGGTCAGTCTTATGGAAAAAATCAACTGCCTTACTGCGATGGACTTGTCAGGTTTGGCAGGTCTGTGTCGCAGTCATCGATGACCCTTGTTCCCCAAGTCTCAGTCTTATGTCAGAGTCACTGATGACCCTTGTTCACTAAGTCTCAGTCTTAATTCAGAGTCAAAGTCACTGATGACCATTGTTCCCCAAGTCTCAGTCTTATGTCAGTCAGAGCCACTGATGACCTTTGTTCCCTAAGTCTCACTCTTATGTCAGAGTCAAAGTCACTGATGACCCTTGTTTCCTAAGTCTCAGTCTTATGTCACAGTCACTGATGACCCTTGTTCCCCAAGTCTCAGTCTTATGCCAGAGTCGGAGTCACTTATGACCCTTGTTCCCTTAAAGTCTCAGTCTTATGTCACAGTCATTGATGGTTCTTGTTCCCCAAGTCTCAGTCTTATGTCAGAACTGCTGAAGGCTTCACTGAACTGAGCTAGTTAAGGAATTGCCTCCCCTTTCTCTCTGTATCTAGGTTTGAACTTTGAGTGAAATATCTCTGGTCTTTGTACAGAAGAAATTGAGTGAAAGGTCTTTGTGTTTTGTTTTAATATGATTGTGAGTGCTTCAAATAGAGTATCATAGTTGGTTCTGTGTTCATACTCAAGTTTTCAATGCAGCAAATAAACCTTAGCATACAAACTGCTAGCTAGGTAAAGTGATTTTGCATGATTACTCAAGTCATTGATTTCTACCTTAATCAAATTTCCTTACTCAAGTTTTGCATGATTACTCAGACTATTGATGTCTACCTTACTCAAGTTTCCTTACTCAAGTTTTGCATGATTATTCAGACCATTGATCTCTACCTTACTCAAGTTTCCTTACTCAAGTTTTGCATGATTACTCAGACTTTGATTTCTACCTTACCCAAGTTTCCTTACTGAAGTTTTGCATGATTATTCAGACCATTGATCTCTACCTTACTCAAGTTTCCTTAAGTTTTGCATGATTATTCAGACCATTGATTTCTACCTTACCCAAGTTTCCTTAAGTTTTGCATGATTACTCAGACTTTGATTTCTATCTTACTCAAGTTTCCTTACTTAAGTTTTGCATGATTACTCAGACCATTGATCTGTACCATGCCTAAGCAGCTTCAGTCTACACCAGACAATCTGCTAGCTAGGTAAAATGCTTTTGCAGGATTATTGAAGTGAGATATTAATCAAGATCTACATTTCCATCAAATAACAGGGTTAATGTTAGTGATGGTGTTTGTTCCACCATTCTTTTGGGTTTTATGCAAGGTTTGCTCATTATTGCTTGAAACTTTACTCTGAGATTCTTTGCACTAAGGATTTAATTTCAGTTTTCTTTGATAAATTGGTTACTTTAAACTTCTTTAATCCTATCCTATATTTCTTGTAAATCTTGGGAAACTTTATTGAATTGTTTACTCTTTTGTTCACTCAGAGACAAAATTGTATCGTTCACATCATATGCAAACTGAATAACGACTACTGTCCAAATTTTCCTTCAGGTCAGACAAGGTAGTAATCATTTCTAAATTTTCATTCTCATTCCTATTCTTGTTCTGATTATCACTGGATGGAAAAGTGCCTTCTAAAGTTTGAACAAGAGAATTACTTTTACTATTCTCACATTTTGCTTCCATCACCAATACCAGGGTAACAAGTAAATATTCAAAACTCAGTAGAACCTTGATATTTCCTTTAAAAAAAATTAAGTATTATGTTTTACGATTCCACATCCAGTACCATTCGTTATGACTGTTAGTCAAGGTTCTTCCAGTCATAAACATTCTGTGTTTGAGTCGTACTGGCTTGAGGTGAAAAGAGGGTAGAAATATGTGAGTGTCATTGGTGCTGATATTTTTGTATAATGAAGTCTAGATATATTTAAGAGATTAAAGAGAAGAATGAAGAAATATATTTTATGATTCTAAAATAAATAAAGAGTGTATTATATTTACCTGTTATTATGTTATTTCTTTCCCTTATTTATATAGTCACAAATTCATTGACATTGATGGTGATTTTCTTTCATTATCATATTGCAAACTTAATATAACAAAGCTTTCACAGATTTTCTAATTGTAAGTATTATGAGAGGATTAAAATAATCTAGGTTAAAAAAATGTATAGCAAATTTATATTTTCTAAATTAAATTTGGTAAATGAGAGATACTGTTTATATCAATAAGGTTCAATCCACTATGTGGAGATTTACACTGCTTATATGAAGAGACTAAAAACTAGACTTTTAGTAGAGCTCCATGATCAGGTCAGAATCTTGGAATCTAAAATTTGGTATAATAGTAAATACTAAAATCCTGTCAAACCAAATGTACAAATTATACAGAAACACACACACACACACACACACACACACACATACATACATACATACCACTCCCTCAATAACTCGCGCCCTGATAACTCACGAACCTGCATATTTTTTAAACCAGAAAATACCCCAAAAATTGATCCCTATTTGTTGAACTTGAAGAAAATTGCGATCAAAATTGGTAATGGAAACTTTGATGTATATATCGTCAAAAACGATAGGACCTGGACATTGTAATCAACACTATGAAATATCAAATTTAAAAATAGGTCATACAGTTTTTTTACATTTTCTTTCCAAATGACATTTCTAGTACACAACAATTAACGATATGTAAGGAAATTTTGATTAATGAAAATGTCTATTATATCGTGTGGAGGCAGTACTTTAATAAATAAATAGAAATTAAATAATGTCTTTATCAATTGAAATTTGTGTTTTCGTTCTATCTTGTAGTTCCTTTTAAGTGTAATCATCAAAATTGCAATGTGTCCTCTTGTAATTAAATGTAAAATGCGTAAATCTACCATAACGGCTATGCCCACAAGTGTTTCTCTGAGAACCTAATTAAGTTCTGACTGTTTTGATAACTGACTTGCAGAAGTATTTCTTGTATTGTTGCACTGAATTAAAATCTGGCCTCCTTTGTATTATCACGTTAATTATGTATGTTGAATCAAATAAAGGAGGTGCAATAAAAGAAAAGTTAAAAGGCACAAAAATCCTACAAACTTAAAATCTAGTGGCCCCAGTCATATGTCAGGTGAACTCACTTCATTTGATCAATTGAACACTTATAAATGTTATTGTGTATGTAACATAAACTACCTTAAATTAACCGACTATTTCATAACTGTAATCAAAGATAACAAATAAGCCAAGCAAAATGAATATTTTGTAAAACAAAGAACTTGATTTCACAGATACAGACCATTGTGGACAAGATAGTTTCAGAGAATTCTTGAATTAGCACTTAGAGATATCCTCAAGGATGATAAGACGTTTCATTGTTACTTCCAATGAAATCACGACATATATATTGTACTAATTGAACAATACAAAAATTGAGTTTCATTGTAGACGATTGTTAAAAAGAAACATTGTTTGGTGGTATATCAACAGTTAGTCTAGTTCCCTGCTATGTGGACTCCCGATTTGGCAGGATGCTATTAAACACCACTACGGGCGCCAGACTCATCAAGGAAACAAAAAGCAGTGATGCATTACACAGATTTTTAGTGTACACGTGATGGTTGTTGAAACCAGTTCGAATAATCTTTCATATGTTGGACATTTTGAAAATAAATGTTATTTAAACAGAATAATGAACAACTTAATTAGAAAAGGTGCATTATTCAAAATTATTATCGATGTGATTGCAAAATGAGTATTCAGTCATTAAACAGCCCAGTTCCCTAGTCCTACAGTGTAAGATATTTTTATTCTAGGGGGTGGTGGGACGCCGTTGTGCATGAGTTATCGAGGGAGAGGTGTACACGTACATGCTATGATGACATCATAAAATAAAAATGCATGATTTAATTCTCCGGAAAATTCATTTATCTGGACATATTAATCACCCCCCAGAATAAAAATAGCACTTAAACAAAAACGTGCTGTGTCTTACATTGTAGGACTACCCAGTTCCCTAATGCTGCTCCACCCCCCACCCACCCCACCCCCCGGTTTTCTTGATGTCAAAGCAATTATTTTTTAATTTTTGGAGGTCCCTAGGTAACTTGGGCCTCACTAATAGAGCGGTCAATGTGTGTTGACCCCATTGTGCACGAGTTACTGAGGAAAAGATGTGTGTGTTTATATATATATATATATATATATATATATATATATATATATATATATATATATATATATATATATTATTTCTTAGAATTGTTGTTCCCAAGTCAGAATTTCTCAGTGACTCAAAATCTGGGCAATAATCTAAACTCTGGGCAAGCCAGAAAACTTGAATTCAAATAAATTATTATAGCTCTGAAAATAAAAATTTCAGATATGATTTTACGTGATTTAAATTTCGCATAGTTGTTCAGTTTTCAAAGAGGTAAAGATATAACTTTTCTTTTGCTACTCCAAAATTTTGATTTACAATTTAAGTGGCCAGCTATAAATTTGTGTATCACTTCTCTTGAATAAATGGTTGTATCATCATGGGTTTTTTAATAAATGGTTGTATCAGCATGGTTTTTTAATAAATGGTTGTATCAGCATGGTTTTTTTAATAAATGGTTGTATCAGCATGGGTTTTTTAATAAATGGTTGTATCAGCATGGGTTTTTTAATAAATGGTTGTATCAACATGGGGTTTTACTAAATGGTTGTATCAGCATGGGGTTTTTAATAAATGGTTGTATCAGCATGGTGTTTTAATAAATGGTTATATCAGCATGGGGTTTGTAATAAATGGTTGTATCAGCATGGGGTTTTTAATAAATAGTTGTATCAGGATGGGGATTTTAATAAATAGTTGTATCAACATGGGATTTTACTAAATGGTTATATCAACATGTGGTTTTATAAATGGTTGTATCAGCATACGGTTTTTAATAAATGATTGTATCAGCATGGGGTTTCTAATAAATGGTTTTATCAGCATGGAGTTCTTAATAAATGGTTGTTTCAGCATGGGGTTTTTAATAAATGATTGTATTAGCATGGGTTTTTTAATAAATGGTTGTATCAGCATGGGTCTTTTAATAAATGGTTGTATCAGCATAGGGGTTTTTAATAAAAGGTTGTATCAGCATTGGGTTTTTATAAATGGTTGTATCAGCATAGGGGTTTTTAATAAATGGTTGAATCAGCATGGGGTTTTTAATAAATAGTTGTATCAGCAAGGGGTTTTTAATAAATGGTTGTATCAGCATGGGGTTTATAATAAATGGTTGTATCAGCATGGGGTTTTTAATAAATGATTGTATCAGCATGGGGATTCTAATAAATAGTTGTATCAGCATGGGGTTTTTAATAAATGATTCTATCAGCATGGGTTTTTTAATAAATAGTTGTATCAGCATGGGGTTTTTAATAAATAATTGTATCAACATGGGATTTTACTAAATGGTTGTATCAACATGGGGTTTTATTAAATGGTAGTATAAGCATAGGGGTTTTAATAAATGGTTGTATCGGCATGGGTTTTTAATGAATGGTTGTATCAGCATGGGGTTTTTAATAAATGATTGTATTATCATGGGTTTTTTAATAAATGATTCTATCAGCATGGGTTTTTTAATAAATGGTTGTATCAGCATAGGTTTTTTTTATAAATGGTTGTATCAGCATGGGGATTTTAATAAATGGTTGTATCAGCATAGGGATTTTTAATAAATGGATGTATCAACATGGGGTTTTTAATTAACAGTTGTATCAGCATGGGGTTCTTAATAAATGGTTGTATCATCAGGAGTTTTTTAATAAATGGGTTTTTTAATAAATAATTGTATCAGCATGGGGTTTTTAATAAATGGTTGTATCAGCATAGGGGTTTTTAATAAATCGTTGTATCAGCATGGGGTTTTTACTGAATGGTTGTATCAGCATGGTTTTTTATAAATGGTTGTATCAAAATGGGGCTTTTAATAAATGGTTGTATCAGCATTGGTTTTTTTATAAATGGTTGTATCCGCATGGGTTTTTTAATAAGTGATTGTATCAGCATGGGTTTTTAATAAATTATTCTATCAGCATGGGGTTTTTAACAAATGGTTGTATCAGTATGGGATTTTTATAAATAATTGTATCAGCATGGGTTCTTAATAAATGATTGTATCAGCATGGGGTTTTTAATCAATGATTGTATCAGGATAGGGGTTTTTAATAAATGGTTGTATCAGCATGGGGTTTGTAATAAATGCTTGTATCAGCATGGGGTTTTTAATACATGGTTGTATCAGCATGGGATTTTTAATAAATAGTTGTATCAGCATGGGTTTTTAATAAATGGTTGTATCAGCATGGGTTTTTAATAAATGATTGTATCAGGATAGGGGTTTTTAACAAATGGTTGTATCAGCATGGGGTTTTTAATAAATGGTTGTATCAGAAGGGGGATTTTAATAAATGATTGTATCAGCATGGGTTTTTAATAAATGATTGTATCAGCATGGGTTTCTAATAAATGGTTGTACCAGCATGGGGTTTTTAACAAATGGTTGTATCAGCATGGGGTTTTTAATAAATGGTTGTATCAGCATGGGGTTTTTATAAATGGTTGTATCAGCATGGTTTTTGGTAAATGATTGTATCAGCATGGGGTTTTTAAAAAATACTTGTATCAGCATGGGATTTTTAATAGTTGTATCAGCATGGGTTTTTAATAAATGGTTGTATCAGCATGGGTTTTTTAATAAATGATTGTATCAGGATAGGGGTTTTTAAAAAATGGTTGTGTCATCATAGGTTTTTAACAAATGGTTGTATCAGCATGAGGTTTTTAATAAATGGTTGTATCAGCATGGGGTTTTTAATAAATGATTGTATCAGCATGGGTTTTTAATAAATGATTGTGTCAGCATGGGGTTTTTAATAAATGGTTGTATCCGCATGGGGTTTTAAAAAATCGGTTGTATCATCATGGGGTTTTGATGAATGGTTATATCAGCATTTGGTTTTTAATAAATGGTTGTATCAGCATGGGGTTTTTAATAAATGGTTGCATCAGCATGGGCTTTTTAATAAATGATTGTATCAGCATTGGGTTTTAATAATGGTTGCATCAGCATAGGGGTTTTTAATAAATGGTTGTATCAGCATGGGTTTTTTAATAAATGATTGTATCAGGATAGGGGTTTTTAATAAATGGTTGTATCAGCATGGGGTTTTTAATAAATGATTGTATCAGCATGGGTTTTTAATAAATGATTGTGTCAGCATGGGGTTTTTAATAAATGGTTGTATCAGCATGGGGTTTTAAAAGATCGGTTGTATCATCATGGGGTTTTAATGAATGGTTATATCAGCATTTGGTTTTTAATAAATGGTTGTATCAGCATGGGCTTTTTAATAAATGGTTGTATCAGCATGGGCTTTTTAATAAATGGTTGTATCAGCATGGGGTTTTAATAATGGCTGTATCAGCATAGGGGTTTTTAATAAATGGTTGTATCAGCATAGTGGTTTTTAATAAATGGCTTTATCAGCATTGGGCTTTTAATAAAAGGTTGTATCAGCATAGGGGTTTTTAATAAATGGTTGTATCAGCATGGAGTTTTTAGGTTTTGGTTGTATCAGTATGGGTTTGTTAAGAAATGATTCTATCAGCATGGGTTTTTTAATAAATGGTTGTATCAGCATAAAGGTTTTTATTAATAGGTTGTATCAGCATGGGTTTTTTAATAAATGGCTGTATCAGCATGGGTTTATAATAAATGGTTGTATCAGCATGGGGTTTTTAATAAATGGTTGTATCAGCATGGGGTTTTTAATGAATGGTTGTATCAGCATGGGGTTTTTAATAAATGATTCTATCAGGATAGGGGTTTTTAATAAATGGTTGTATCAGCATGGGGTTTTTAATAAATAGTTGTTTCAACATGGGATTTTACTAAATGGTTGTATCAACATGGGGTTTTAATAAATGGTAGTATAAGCATAGGGGTTTTAATAAATGGTTGTATCGGCATGGGTTTTTAGTGAATGGTTGTATCAGCATGGAATTTTTAATGGTTGTATCAGCATGGGGTTTTTAATACATGATTGTATTATCATGGGTTTTTTAATAAATGATTCTATCAGCATGGGTTTTTTAATAAATGGTTGCATTAGCATAGGGGTTTTTAATAAATGGTTGTATTAGCATGGGGATTTTAATAAGTGGTTGTATCAGCATAGGGGTTTTTAATAAATGGATGTATCAGCATGCGGTTTTTAATTAATAGTTGTATCAGCATGGGGTTCTTAATAAATGGTTGTATCATCAGGAGTGTTTTAATAAATGGGTTTTTTTAATAAATGATTGTATCAGCATTGGGTTTTTAATAAATGGTTGTATCAGCATAGGGGTTTTTAATAAATCGTTGTATCAGCATGGGGTTTTTACTGAATGGTTGTATCAACATGGTTTTTTTTATAAATGGTTGTTTCAACATGGGTTTTTAATAAATGGTTGTATCAGCATTGGGTTTTTAATAAATGGTTGTATCCGCATAGGTTTTTTAATAAATGATTGCATCAGCATGGGTTTTTAATAAATGCTTGTATCAGCATGGGGTTTTTAATCAATGATTATATCAGGATAGGGGTTTTTAATAAATGGTTGTATGAGCATGGGGTTTTAAGGCATGGGGTTTGGAAGGCATGCTCACATACATTGGTCCATGTAACCTTATTCGGAGTCATCTTTTTGGCCATATTTTAGAACAGCCCAGCAATTGTGCCCAAGTTTCCATAATTCGGTCTTAGTAGTAGGTTGTTTGGTGTTTCGATTATGCAGAGGCCAAGAAGAAAGCACTTCGTATATACATATGACATGTTCCTGGCATTCATAACTAAAATAGAGGCAATGTACAAGATGCCAATAAGGACAGAATCTTAGCTGTTTTGGATAGCAGGTCATAAAGCACAACCTCTGAAGGAAGGTATTGGCAATACCATTCCCAACAGGGGATATGGTTGGAAGGGTTCATTGCTCACGCAAGATGATCTACATCAGTAATAAGTCAACCATCACACCCTCTGGGAAAAATATTTAAACGCAATTAATAGATACCTAAGTAAGTCCATGCTAAAGAAATAAAGAAAATTCACTGCCTGATACCTTATATAATTGAACGTGCGCTAAATATATGCCCCAATTATGAGCACAAAAACATGTTTAAAGAAAACCTAAATACCCAACTCTTTCACAAAGCAGATGTCCTGAATATACAGCGGTCAAAAAGCAAACACTTTGGATCTACATAAGACATTTTCCTGGCATTCAGAACTAAAATAGAGGCAATGTACAAGATAACAACAATGGCGAAATCTTAGCTGTTTTGGGTAGTATATCATAAATTACAGCCACTGAAGGAAGTTATTGGTTATGCTATTCCCAACAGGGGATTTGGTTGGACAATTTCCGGTCAATCACAGCCCCATTTGCCTAAAGATGATTCCGCACCAAAACAGAGACAGCATTGTCCACACTATACGAAATAACATCAATTTTAAATATCCCACTCTTGGGAAAATAGTTAGACGAAGTTAATAGATACCTAAGTACGTACATGCCAAAGAAAAAAAGGAAATTAACGCAAGACCGCAAAAGCCACCCAAAGGAAAAGACCCCTTTTCACTCATTCAGCTTGCTTCGCCATGTCTAAGAGTCAGTGAACTTGACTGCCTGTTATAGTAATTTCACAATTCTAACAACATACCCTAACTAGGAGATAAACTTAATTAAAAGTGCAAAGGAAAATAGGGTAAAGACAAGATAATTATTCGTCTCAAATAATGTTGTTCACCATTTAGTTACATATTAAAAAACGATATAGTTGTAAGTAGATCGAACAAAAAACAACACGAAATGGCAAGTGACTTTTAGAGTTCTTGCACCAATAAAAAATATTAACAAACTAAGAAGCAGAGGCGATGACAGCTACTTGGTAGTAAAGGAGCAGAAAACAACTATAATGCAAAGAGAACATCAAACTAAATCCGAATAAGGGAATGAAGATCATATCTGGATATCGCAGTAGATAAGAAACATGTACAGATGGAAAGAAGTCGGGGACATAGGAATAAAGCAAGGGGAAAAAAGAAAACGAGGATGGGGATTAAGATAGAGGAGCTGGCGAAGATGATTGTAACAGAGGGAGAGAACACCCATCTGATCAGAGAAGGAGAAGAAGGGGGGCAGTTAGAGAAGATACAATATAAGAAAAATAAAAATTTGTTCTTCTTGGGACCATACCAAATGAAAGCCAGTTGTACCATCACACCACATGTATAACAATTAAATATTGCAATAAATTCGGAGTATGCTAATTTGGTTATAGTGCCCCGTTTTAAGGAATTCTTAGATTTGTGTGATTACTTGTTTGATTATTGGAATTCAGTGCAATGGAAAAAATTCCTTAGTCCGAAATAATTGGCAAATTACTAGGAGCAAACGCCACTGAGTGAAGTGTAAGTGACTATCCATGATTCCATGGTTCACTAGTAGTTTATTCGGGTCAAAACTGAATAAGTGTCCCTGGAATAACAAAGTCCTTAATAAAATATAGTAGTTTACACTGGTGGTGTGACTGCAGTGTCAGTATTTACGGCAGTAAACCGGTAAATTACACAAAGGAATAAATAAGATAGGACTCTGCAAATACAAAGATTGTCGATATGGTGGCGAATGTGATGCAGTTGTACTGGCAAAATGTGCATGGACACAATAGTTTTACTTTCCTAAGGTGGCATAGTTAAAATAGTTCCCTGTCTTAAGGGATGGTTGTATAGTTCCTACGTGAACTGCTGCGTTACCGAAACCTAACAAAGAGAAACCATGCAGATGTGCGGTTTATATATATTTGCCAGGTTGTGAGATATCTGGTCTTGCATTGATTAGAGTAAAATGTATATATATATATATATATATATATATATATATATATATATATATATATATATATATATATATATAACGGACACGTCAGGCTTTCTAATTTACAACTGAAGTTGTATGGAACTCTCTGGAAATGCGGGGTAAACTTATGGCTTCTAGCGGGAATCGCGCCAGGGTTTGACACCGCTCGGTCACGTAAAGAGCCCTGGCTTGTAACAATAGTAAGACCACCCCATTCATACTGTTACTCAACATATACGTATATCACCAATACATAATATATGTATTTATATGACCCATACAAAGCGCTGGATGACACTTTTGGGCAAGCTGCAGGAGGGACGAAGCAACACCGTCGCGAAATCCAAATTAAGATCTCAAAACTCAATCGGCTACTTTCAGCCAACCTCTTTAGTACAACCATTCGAAAAGTACGCGCATTGAAAAACGCAGACATAATACTAAGAATGAAAATTGATAACTAAGAAAACTTCCAACCGGATATATAACTAACTCATTGTTAGCGCTAATGTAGTGACCGCCACTCAAGAATAAGCGAATGGTCAAATCTTTGTAAAATCTTAACATGGGAAAATGACAACTAGTGAAATAGAAATGTCGATTAAACAACTGAAGTACAATGGGAGACAGTCGTAAAGGCCGAAATGATGAAGCTGGGAGTAATGGAACCCTGCGATCCGCGGTTTGAACGTGCAGAAATGTTCATACTAAAGTCTGTGTTCAGTATATAAAGGGGTCCCCGAGTGACCGAGTGGTCTAAAGCGCTTTTTGTTACGGATCACTGCCATCTACCCTCTGTCTGCGTGGGTTCGAGTCTCAGATTCAGCCAGTGTGGGTATGTCAGAAAGCTTGCCAGTAGCTTCTCGTGGGTGGGCGGTTCTTTCCGGGGTTTTCTCGGGTTCTTCCTCCACCATTAATACTGGCTGCCATGTATAGCCTATCGTGTGCTGAAAAATGGCGTTAAACCCTACAACAACAACAACAACAACAATACAACAACAATATATAAAGAAAGAGAGTTTAGTGTTTAGCAATTTGACTCCTGACAAACAGGAGACCAATTCACGTGACCATGTCATAACTAGGGTCCCAACACTAGGACACGTGCATACGGTTCGGAATATTTGGTAATAACGTATGCACTTCCCTGATCCTCCCGAAAACTTTAATGCTGAACCATGTGCAAAATAAGGTTCCATGATTCGCAGGTACACGTACATCAAATCCGGACAGTTGCATATACACGCGTGTAACGTAACATAGGTAAATTACAGTAATGTAGCAATGTCAGACAGGAGGAAATAATTGTTGCCTAACGAAGAGCATACTGTAAAATCCTGGCGCTCTTATGATATTCTCAGACTGATATAATGGCTAACTATGAGGTATTTTAATTATTTAGTTCTCTGCCATATAACTGACGTGGTTTAATTTATTTAATCATAATTGTGATGTGGTTTAATTTCTTTTTTCATAAATGTGACGTGGTTTAATTTATTTAATCATAATTGTGAGGTGGTTTAATTTCTTTAATCATAGCCGCGATACAGTGGAAGATGTCCCACATAATGGAAGACTGATGTATGAGACTGGTGTACGAGATACGACTTGTGAAATGGGAAATAAATGACGATGTTGGATAAACAGTGGAAGATATTCTAGTATCATGGGTTTTGATTCGACATGTTTTTATATACTTAAACATTTGACGTTCAGTAAACTTTGTCGACGGCTGATGAGAAGACAACCTAGGTTGCAATCGTCAATCAACTACTCACTACAGATGTAAAGAATAAACATACATATTTTGAATGACACTGGCATAGGTTTTTAAACATGGACTTACGTTTTAGAACCCGACTTAATATACTATTACCTATACATACGGACTACCAGCCGTTCCTCCTGACCACGGAATCTGATCATACAGTGGTATTGCTGATATCAGATATGATTCGATAGGAATTGTTTATTTCAAATACTATTTGTAATTGCAAAAGTGCCCATTTTTATTAACATATTACTTTGTAATTTTGTGAACTAATTAAAACATGTCTGGATTTTATCATTGTATGCTATCAGGACATTCATGACCATTGTATTTTATTCAGTAGTTCAGTAGTGATTGGACATTTAGGCTTATTTGGAATTTAATTCATAAGATTGTAAGTGTACTTTGAATTTTCAATTTGTATTGGGTAATATACTGCATGTTGATATTTTTTAAAACATTGTGCGTTTGATAATTTTAGACCCAGAACTGCAACATACCTCATACGAGCCTTTTCATACATTTTTTATATGGTCCGCTGCAGACTATACTTTCAGAATATCGAAGAACCTCTACCAATCTCTTGCTTGCAATCCAGCAACAGGCAAGTTCCTGGATATTGTTAAAGAAACGAATGCTTTTGATCCACAATTTAAATGTAATTACCCATTGCTTATTTTTTTAATTAGTGTATTGATGGATCATGTTCACTTCTTGAGAATGATCAGTTGTATTATTGCATTGCTCCCTCCATCTCTCTCTCTCTCTCTCTCTCTCTCTCTCTCTCTCAGGGGTTGGTTTAAATTAATCCCACACTATGTTTATTTTAGGTCAACAAATTGAATTATTGATACTGTTCTACCATATCACTACTTTCAGAAGGAAAAGCTAGTCTGGTAAATTGTCCGACATTATGGACTAGTACGGGAATTAGCTTCCACCCATATATACAGATGTTAACTTTGAGTGGAATATCATTGTTCTATTTAGAGACCCAAGTTTACTTCAAGATTACTCCACCTTATGGACCGAAATTGATTTCATGTTCATGCTTAAGTTCCTTAACCAGTTACCGAGCAGAACCAAATAAGCAGGAAGCTAGGTAATGTGCTTTGCATGACTATGACTATCCATGTGTTTCTTCCACTGCGAGAGATAGTTATCAATCACTAAATTTATTTAAAATCACTACGTACATGTTTTTGCACGTCAAAGTTTGTTTTCAATGCTTTGAACTTGTTTGAAAATTCTTTAACACTGTGACAAGTTTTCGTTCTTCAGATACAAATTAAATCTATTTTTCTCATTATGGATATCATTTCAAAGAGGCGAGGTGCACCTCACGAATATTATCAAGGTAATGAGTTCTGATATATATGAATTTCTCTCTCAGTCTCTCTCTCTCTCTCTCTCTCTCTCTCTATATATATATATATATATATATATATATATATATATATATATATATATATATGGGTGGGTGTGTTTGCGTGTGCATGTGTGTATGTAAGTGTGTGTGTGTGTGTGTGTGCGTTTTGTCTCCACTGCCAATATCAGGAGAAAGTTGAATATTTAAACTGATTTAAATAAATGCAATCCCGTTATGTTTACAATTTTCTTTAAAATTAATCAACTTTTGACACCAATCGTAACGAACGTTCTTCATGTTCTATGAACAGTCATAAATCGTGGTTCATCTGGTGCTATATTAAGTATAAAGATTTGAAGAAATGTACGTGTTGAGCCTTTGCTGATATATATGTTGAAGAACGACATGAGATATAGCAACATAAGGCGGCCAGACGAAATGTTGAATATATGCAAATGCTACAAATACAAATAATTATATTTTTTCTTTTTATTGTGCATGCAGTCTCTTTTCTGATTTGCAGACAGTTACTTATTCAGTATCATATAAGGTTATTTACATTCAATTTATGGCATAACATAGGAAGAATTACATGGTGAAACAATGTCCAGATATTCTTACAATAACAATTACCGTAATATATTTCTAAATTCCTTATTTGATATCATGATTAAAGAAAACTAGTAAATTCAATCAATATATTAGACATTCAAACATGTTTAGCGGATAATCTGGGAATTTGTAATTTGGTGGAATAATGCACACTGTATCAGATTATAACACTCATCATATACACACAAAACCAAGTATTACAGTTCTTTGACATGGTATTTGTCTGGACTTGGTGATCCATGCTTTGGCATACAGCAGACTGTAGTTGTATGTCTAGTTTGTAAAATGCTATACAGGTCAAGTCTCCTGCACATACCCATTTTTTAAATTGTCAGATCATATCCCATATTAATCTAGGATATGAGAATACACCTCGGATACTTCATCCTTTATATTCTGCTATTATTTTGGATAGGGACAACACTGTACCTTCTGCCTTTAAGAGGGATAATGTTTGCATGTTGAAATTGTGCTGAAGATTTTTTGAATAACATGAATTTGTATATATATATATATATATATATATATATATATCTGAAACAACAACAGTATAAATATATTCAATCACATCAAATTAAATAGCATGTGTTCGAAGGGTAATTATGTCTATATTACAGGAATAGCATTGAGTTGATGTGGTCAGTTGCATATACAAAATGGTATATATTTATAAGTCTATAAGTTGAACAAATGAAGCTAACTTTCTAATACATTTCAATCATAAGTAGAAATGTTTATGTAATTGTAATATATAACAATAAAATATACTTACTTCATGTTGCGCATTATATAACCAATTATAAAAACTAAACTCTTCTAAATACGCAACATCTACTAAATAATTTAAAAAACAAAATCTTAAACGTATGATCCTAAACTAATACTCTTTTATATAAAATAATGCATACATAACATGCTTTTGAACGATAAATGTTGATTATAGTGTATCTCTTTATGCAAGTCAAATTTAAGCTTGGTGAATTATCCAATACAAGAAGCCGCGGTTAACTTACTAGGTAAAAGGTCTTTAAAACACAGCAATATATGACATTTATACACACATTTAGTGACATTTAAATGCCTACCAAATATGATTGCAAATAAGTATTCTAGCAAAACAGCGTTAGAAACTCGATGTTTGACTGGTTCAAAGCTTCAGTTCGTGGCAATAAACCCCACCATAAGTAATCGAACATATGATGCCATATTGCTGTCATGCATATTGTTTACTTGATACCGTTGAGAATAATAGAATTTACCTTTGAACAAACTGCTGTGTTGTGTCTTTGTATGGGAATACATATATTTTATTTGAGAATTTGAAAATCTTCTAGCTGGTTTTGTCGAAACTAATTAATTTACTGGCCACGTTGACTCGCATTTAACCCAAATTTTAAATTTTAAAACTGATATGAATATTTTTCAATCCTAAATAACAAGGCTGCTATCATCTAATTTTCATTATGAGAAACAGAACAATAACTTTGAACAATTATAACCCATAATTAAGAATATAACATAATTAAACACCTAATTATTAATCTAATACAATCAAGCAATCAAACAAATAATTATTAATCAACACAATCAAACCCCTAATTAGTACTATAACGCGCAATCAAACCCTTATTATCAATGCACGAAAACACTACTTAAAATTGCGGCAAACAAGCTGTCTTAAAAAGCATAATTTGTAAAAATTTCAGCATCTGAAATAAACAGTTTAGTTTTTCCTTTTCATTAACATCAAGCATATTTAATTTGGGAACTGTCTCGTTCTCTTCTGTGATATCATCTTCACCCTGTTGAAAACGTCCATCAACCTTGAAAAGAAAGAAATTACATATTCCAGACTATATTGAAGTAGAACATAGCTTATTCCTGTTTTAAGGTTTACTTAATTTATAATAAAGTAATATGTGCATCAGGATAAGGAAAACGTTGTCCTCTTGGTTTATACAGTCAATGTAATTATATTCTGTAGCACTTATATAGACCATAAAGATAATGTCTGAAATGAATTTACGACGCATACAATCTTCTTTGGGTACGTTTTGGGGACGGAATGATATTGCTTTATTGTTGGATGCTTTGTATCTACTTAATGTGTAGCTGGTAAAAATATATATCAGAACATGACCCTTTCGGCAGCAAAATTCATGTGATATGTCTCCAGAGAATGTTAGGAAAGACTGTATTAATATTTCGATATTATCTTTAAAAATACATATCTGTCTTATTGTAAATGCTGTATATTCCCTCACGCCAAGTGTCAAATTCATTTATAACTGTTTAAGATGATTGTCTCATCAATTAAATACACATCGATCGCACTATCCAGTCAACAAGTGTCGTTTTAATTACCGGAGTTACGGGTTGCAAATATATTTGAATAAGCTCAGGGGCATGGCCTTTGTGGAAACGAAGTTAACTTTCGTATAGGTAGAACATGCTTATCGTGTAACATGATAATCATGTAAACATGACAGTTGGGAAGCGATGCATGTACATTAAACAATACTTCGTCAACTTTCGGGGTATTTAGCAGTAGGCATTTTCTTAAACTTGCATACTCGATGCATACCACATTATCAAATTTTTATCATCGTGTTAAGCGTACATAAAACCAAACTCTTTGGAACACAATCTACATCATTTGCATGCTAACCCAGCTGTCCGTAGAAAACGCCAACCATTTCATACACCGGCCCAGCTCTTTTCTAGATTTTCAAGGACGTTATTTCGCAAATATTGTTTTAAATTAGTTTTTTTAAAAAAGAACAGAGGAAAACATGTGTCCTGTCTTTTATATCATCACAGGTTGTGAACGAATGAAACTTTAGCTTATCTGTCCAATTTTCACTTACGTCAACACAGGTTATGACTACCAACCTTAATGAATATTAACTTACAAATCTAAATTACTATTATTAGCGCCTTCAAATATTTTTGTAGGAAGGATTGATGATATATTTGAAATAATATTAGCATAAGATGTTTATCTAAAGTTAACATCCAAGACATACCTAATACAGAAACTAAGTACATATATATATATATATATATATATATATATATATATATATATATATATATATATATATATATATGCTTAACCTTTGCATCTATATAAATGGTGTTGCTATTCGTTGAGAATCTTATCTTTAAAGTAATATTTATTTCTGTATTCAATCTTGAAACTATTTGTTTTAAAAGTTGAAATTCTTACTTTCAATTATTCTGACCACACTGACATCGGAAACCACAACTCAGATTAGAAGTCCATCCCTGACACTTACTACACTGAAATCGAAAGGGAAAAAGTGCACAAATATTGTAAATTAAAATTTATCAAAACAAAGCTTCAGTCGGTGTACTTTTACTCTTCTGTCATATGCATTATAGCTCTTCATGAATGCATTTACTTAAGATGTCTTGATTAACAGTGTGAAATGTATATATCCCTAAAACTACCAATATATATATAACTATATATATATATATATATATATATATATATATATATATATATATATATATATATCCAGAGAGTGAGGGAGAGAGGGAAAGATAATGATCATATCTGGGTACCACTTCAAGTATTCAGCAGCCGCGGTTTGCAACTACCACGATAATACCACATTATATCTCAATGAAATGTTAAATTGAAATATAGTTAAGTTATTGTATTTTATGTCCTAAATAATTTCGTTATGGTCGAGTATGGCATAAATAATGCTAACACAGACTCTATAGATTAAAGTGTTGAACAAACTTTAGTGACATTCCAAAATAAATCCAACGCTGGCGGTGCTGATGTGTATGTGATTGCCGGATCGCAGTAATACAAACCAAGAATGTATCCTTATTTGAAATTTCAATATAAATCCAAGTTTCAATTCCAACAATGTCATTTTTAGCACTTTGTGTTTCGCAAGAAAGTCACCTGAATTAAATAATTTGAATAAATCAATTCCTGACATTTAGGACACAACAAAGTTATAACATATTCTGCTCAGAACTTACCACACGAATCACTGGTTTTAAGGTAATCAGTATTATAGAGTCCTATACTTGACGTAAGGTCACAGGTGCCAGTTTCCAAACAAATATATTCCTGATGGAACATTTTATTTTAGAAGGATCAAAATATTTACAAAATAAAATCTTTGTTGTAATTGGAAGGTCTTTTACTGAACCTGTAATATAAAACGCGGTAAAGAACCGGCAGACCATGCATTTCATGGGGAAATTCCAATGTCCGGGACTCTATGTAGCGCAGTGGATGATCTACACCATTATTGTTTTCCTGAATCAATACTCCACTGACCCAACTTTAAATGCATCAAATTACATGTTAAATGATTGGAATTTGGAGCTTAAGGAAGTGGTGCACTCTTAGATATGACCTTGAATGTATCTAAAGCCTTCTGACCTTTTCCAGACCAATACATTTGTGAGGGGTTCAACAATTATGATTCATAATGGAATAAAAGTTTCGATGTTATGCAGCCATACACTGAAATCGCATCGGTTGTTTTTTCTTCACTAATAGGCAAAGCGAATTCATAAATAGCCTTGACCTTGGCATCTAAATCAAACTTGCCCGTGTCCCGCAATATGTCCTAAAAATGTAACACAAGTACGGCAAAACTCACATTTAGCTAAATCAGTTCTCATATTTGCACCAGTGAGTCTGTTAAAAATATCCGAATAATCTCTAAGTGATCGTTCCCTGTCATGTGGTAAATGATGATATCATTGATGCAAATTTCACAATTATTTTAGTAAGACGTAATCATGTTTAGTCGACGGTGAAAAGTACAAGGTGAACACTTTCAAATTGATAAGGTCAATCTGGGTTCACGAACGAGTAAATTTCATTTGCACATTCTGATAGTGGAACTTGCTATAATCATTTCAAACGGTCAAATTAGAAGACACATTTTGTATATATATTTGTATCAATGCGGTCATAGATTCTTGGCAATGGAAATTAATATGATTTGGTCACATTGTTAACTTTTCTATAGTCAGTGGACTTGTGGGAAGTATTATGTAGTTTTGGCGCAAGAATACAAAATGTCTCTGTTTGAACATTCCTGTTTGAGAGGTTTCAGCCAGTACCGATGCTGTTTAATAGGTTTGGAATCTACAATTTCAACGTCATTGTATATTTTATTTGTTCGTAAAGAAACAGCTAGAAAAAAGTTTTCACATTAAATTAATATCTATTTTAATTCATGCTGTTCTTGCTAGAGATGTGAAAGTTTCTGGTCAAGATTATTAAACATATCTGAGTTCTGAAGACTGGTTAAACATGAGTCAAAACAGTCTGATTGCATTACTTGAATCCTTACTGTGCGGGGCATTTACAACTAAAGGGACTGCAAGATTAACAATGATATGTCTCTCAGCATACTCCTTTAACATGCTGTTATTGCTATTTTCGCCTCACTCGAATCCTGATGATATGATTCAAATACTTTCCTTTCTTTTCAACTTTGTAACGACCATAGTTTTTAGCCTGAAGAGAATTTTTAGGTATGGTGAAGAGAACCAGAACCATAACACCAGGATGAATTTTCCTTTTTGTAGTTTTGTCATTACTTAATTTCGTTTCTGACTGAGTATATTGCAGATTATTTCTTGCAACTTCACAGGCAATTACCAACTTTATGTAAAAAGTTTGTCGTTTCACAATTCCAATGGTCGACAGTATATCGAAAATCTATTTCAAATGGATTAAATACTACATATTCTTGAACTGAGTCTCTGACAGCAAATAACGGTAAATGAGCACTTTTGTCCCTATATTTTCCAGTACGAAAACAATATGATCGAATCCTATTTTTCGAAGTCTGATAAAATCTGTCTAATAACCCATGGATTTCAGTGTGATAGGTAGAGAATTTGAATCGTTGGGTGCCCTTTTCATTTATAACTTGCTGCAAAATACCAGATATAACAATTTCGTCTTCATCAGACTGAATAGATTTGGAAAGTCCAAATTAAATAAAAGCATTATGAATGTTTTCACTATTGTTCTAGTTTTAATATTCACCATAGGAATTGCCTCAGGAAGTCTTGTAGACGCAAAAGTTATGATCAACAAATACTGGTTACCTGACTTGGTCTTATATAAAAGTCCGACAAAGCCGACCATTATTCTGCTAAATCTTAAGTCTAATGCATTCAGAGCAAGCAGATGAGCCATATGTATTTTCTGTTTGGATTTTCCTAACATGTGACGTGTGTTACAGGATCTGCAGTATTTACAAACATCGCTTTTAATCTTTGGAGAACATAAATTATTCCTGATAATGGTGTAAGTCTTGTTGATCCATAAATAACACAAACAATGAGGTTCATTGGATAAACTAAGAATTTCATGTCAATACTACGTTTTAACTTCAATGACCACTCGTTACCAGCAGGTACCTTAGGTAGTCTCCATTTTCACATATGGACGCATTTGTAATAAAATAGTAAACGGGTACATATGTTGCTTCGGTTTTGCTAATAACCGTCTCTAATACGTAGGGGATCCCGACACTGTTTAGATTGTCATAGTTCTTGAGACTAAGTTGGATACACATTTACAGTAAAGAAGGGACATTACCAAAGCCGCACTCTACTCCATGAATCAGAACACTCTCATTACAAGTAAAAACAAGGCATATTACTTGATTAGGAAGGACTCGCCTGTATCCATTACATTTAAATAGGAATAGCATTGGCCGAATCAACCATGAGCGATATTGATCCTTGCTACATGAATGGTTTATAATTCTTCATAATAAGGTCGAACTGAGATTTGACTGGGATTTGTTTGACCTAATATGTTTATTACTTTCAGTACCTCTTAGAAATATAAATAGGTCTGTCTTCATGTTGTTGCTTACTTTTCAATTCGTAGCAATCAGTAATAACATGCAATTTATTCTTGCAATAGATGTACATAGAAAGAGGCAAATATTTCTGATCAGTCTTATCAGACACTTGATTCCTAAAGGTTGTGCCAGTTTGAAATTTGGAAGTGCTTGTATTAGATTGAAATAGTTTATTGCAAAACGACTATTGAGTGGAAGACGTCCCGAGAAAAGAAACTTTATCAGCTAAGGAATCCTCGTCAGTCGTATGAGCAACATTTTCAAAGGTTTCGACCTTGTGCTCATCAAGATAATTCGTAACGCAATTTTCTACCCAATTCGTGAAATCTTCAACTAATATGAGTTGTCTGAGACTTTCTTAATCTCGACCGCTTTTCTAGGCTAAGCATCACAAATCGAATAATTGATCATTTTCACTTGGAAAATTCGACTTGGATTTGCCCTGTGTCTTTATCGTAGTTTCTAAACGTTTGTCGATAATCAATATCTACCAACATAACCCTTCAAGATATCTCCCTTACGCAAATCATAATCAGCACTTTTGTACTGACAGGGACGTGTAGATGTCACGAGCTTTACTAATTCAATGCTCTCTTGGCCTTTTCAGATTTTCAGTGTCTTTTTGAAAATGAGGAAAATATGTATCTACTTACTTTTCATTAAAAGGGAGTTCTAACACAATATTTGAAGTAACATCAAAAGCTGAACTTGTTTGTAAAGTTGGAATGTGCTTTTCGCTTACCAGCTCCAACAATTTTAATACATCTTGAAATTCCCTTTCTACCTTTTCTTTTTCTCTCTGAAGTTCTGTCTGTTCTTTTTCACATTGTATCTCTACTTGCACTTGTATATATTGCATTTCTGTCTTTTTCCTATTTCTTCATATGAAATTCTATTTGTCTAGTTCTGTCCTCTTTCAACAACTGCATGTTTTATTCTTTCTTCAAATGAGATAATTCATTTCTGCTTTTTCTCCAAGTGCACTTGTTTTTTCTTCTTTTTGTAACTTCATGCGTAATGCATGCGTCTCTCCTTTTCTCCTACTTGTGAAGCGCAAGCTCTCTTAAGTAGATTTTCTTCCCGTATTGTAATTTCAATTCCATAACTTGCAAGTTAGAGCCTGATGGAGACACTAATAGATTCTTGATCATTTTTATCCAGAACAATATTTTCTACCAAACATTGAACCAACACATTTTCTTTTCTTGCTTCGTTAAAAAGACTTTCTCCTGGGGAAGATAATATGTACTTGCAACATGGAGTCCAACCGTTCCTGAGTATGATTTGATAAACAAGTTATCAACTTAAGAAAACTTATTAGTAAAAGCTTGTTTGTTTCACTAATCCTTTAAGTGCTTTAATACCAGGGACCTGACAGTTCCAAACCAAGATGAATTTAAATTTCAAAAAGAAGGTTTTCTGAAATATTTTAGAATTGTGATAAAAAACAACATAAACGCCGAAAATTCTGTGCAACTAATTTTGCATTAAATGTATGCTTCTTCAGGCACGACATGTTTTGAAAGTAACCGATGACATCTTTTATTTCAAAACAACAATTACGTCATTACGTAACGTCATAAATGATATGCATCGTCATAACAATTATATATGACAGGATCTAACAGATACACGAATCTCTAATGAAACTTGAATTAGTAAAATAAAAAAATAAATTAGAGACAAACACTCATACATATAATTATATTGTTATATATTTTCATCATCTAAATGTAACAGACACCGGTGCTCTCAATGTGCAAACATAAGAGAAAGTACTTCTTTCAGTAGTGCTAATACAAAATAGGTATTTTCTCTACGCGATAACTCTAACTGCATATCAACTGACGTGATTTATTTAATAACCTGTACAAAATGTAGCATGCAATATGTTGGACAAACACGTCAAGTTTCCAAGAGAATGAATACTCATCGCTTTCATATAAATTTTTGTATCGAGATCCTCAGTTTTCCTCTAATGTTTCAACACACTTTAACACCAATAATCACTCTCTACTTGAGTTTTTTTTTGCCAATAGATATTGTGCATGGTGACATGAATAGACTCATAAAAGAAACTTATTGGATTCATAAGTTAGATATTCTGTATCCTAATGGACTTAATGCTAATGCACTATATAAAACTGTATAATTTAAACTGATATAATGTATATCCTTTATAACAATATAATTATATATATGACTGTTCGTCTCTAGTTTATTTTATTATTTTGAAATATTTTGTAGAAATTCGTATCCCAAGGACCTGCCTCCAATTGTCTCTTACGATTCGATGGTCTGAACCAAAACAACAGAAAAGAAGGAAAACTAGCACGTTGTATACACTTCATCAAATAATTTATCTTGCTAGTATACAAAGTGAAAAATGTTAAAAGAAAATTGTATTGCGAATTAAATCCGAAATAATCATAGAATGTATAAAGCAAGTCCTAATGATTAATGTTCTGAATAAACGTTAAAGGAATTCCAAATTAAAGCTAACGATGGCCTGTGTCGTAGATATGTGCAAAGTGTCAATTGTTGGATCACATTAATACAACCAAGAATGTATTCATATTTGAAATGTTATTATAAATCCAGGTCTTTATATCCAAGAATGTTATTTTTTAGCGCTTTTTATTTCCAGAAATTACTAACTTGGATTAGATAATTTGACTAAAGAAATTCTTGCCAAAATGAAAATCTACTCGCAACAATATCACAAACGATTCTGCTGAGATCGTACGGCACGAATGAATGGTTTCTAAATAAGCTACATTTTATAGTCCTGTACTTGACCTCATATCACATTTAACATTTTCTATAATAATCTTTTTCCTATTGGCAAATTTAATTCTGGAAGGTTCCAAATTAGTACTAGATGAAATTTTAAAAGGTTTCTTGCTACGATTATGATAGTAAATTGTTATCCAACAGCACGACTCGATATTTCATGGATGATTTCCTATCTTCTAGGATCAGACTGAGGTAAAGATGTTGTTTAAAAGAAAAACTCAATGATCCAGGTCAGGCCGAAAGTGAACGTGATTTTGGGCAAGGTCAAGTCGAAATTAAATTATCAAAGCGTACAATAAAACAAATCCTAATAACCAATGCAAAGCAAATATAAATAACAATATATCCATATATATATATATATATATATATATATATATATATTTGAGAATAGCTTACTTTTAATCGTCATATCTCACACAAACATCATTTTCATGCATACAAAATTTTTAATAGTATTGTCACTAGTTAGCATCACACGAAATATGCCAAATATTCAATATATTGTCAAAATATGCATTGATTACAATTTTCATTTGATGACTAGTTAAAATATTTAGCTCTTACTGTTTTCTACAAATCTCTAGAACGACACAATATAATTCATATTGAACTCTAACAATCATATACATGTGACATACAACCACAACATTTTGATATTTAACATAAGGCAGTGTTGAGATTTAGAATAGTTTACCTAAGTAATCAATATAACAACATCTAGTGTGGTAAGGGACAATGTATTTCAAAGATTTCGGTATAGCTCTACTTTCAAATGTAAAAAAGGAGGTAACCGGCTCTGGATGGTTGTAAAGATTGTTCAATGATGGCCTGCAACTTGAACCTAGCACATTAGATCAAGTTGGTGACAAAATGTCCGAACACATTTTTCATTATAACCTTTCATTCTCCCCTCCTCCCTTTTTAATATCCTCGCGTAATGCATATCGCATTTAGATCATACAAACATTTGGTAATCATAACGGTGCATAATATTATATAATTTCATTATTAAACATGCACTGAACCAAGTATTCTGAATGTGAATGTACGCGTGTTAAACAAACACCCATACTAAGTTTATTTATTTGATCCAGTCTTGGGTTGAATGATTTGCTAGTTTAATATCAAATCGATTAAACCGGTTGCTCCTATTTTCTTTACATATAATATAACAGGTCAAGGTAGATAGTATACCTTAATTTAATAATCATACACTCCTTTATGTCTACAAAAGTAGAGTCCCGGGTTTCAAAAGATAAAAAAACAAACCAACTATCAGTGTGTCCCGACAAAAGAAATAGACTGTAGTACCCAAATTATTGATATAAACGTAAGTTACTAAATGTACCAAAATGAAGAGAATGAAATTACTAGATATTTCTTCGACTGTACCACTTTACAATGGTTTTGATGTTATGCTGAAGGCACAAACTATAGAAAGTTATTATAGTGCCCATGTCTGCTACAGCTGCAAATAATTTGGCAGGCAATATTACATGTCCAATTAGATGAATAGTTGAAAAAAGTTTTTCTGTCATAGAAAAACATACACCATCTAATACTCCAGTCATAGAAACCTACATAGACCATTTCATACCCAATTCTTCATACAATTAGTAGTCCACGCAAGTCAGAAGCCATATTAATACACTAAATAATTCTTAAACACTTGAAACAAATATATAAGATACATTTTGTATCCTCATATCACCTTATTATATATTAACAATTCGGTAATAAGAAGTTTTGTTTTTCTTATTAATTTTAGCCTGTGCATATTTTAATGCAATACTGTGATCAATATTACTGATATATTATTATGTATATGTGTTCAGTTCAATGATGAACCAAAGTAATAATCAAAATTTCAGGTCTGATAAAAATAAAAATGTCCCCTTGTACATGTGATTAGGAATCTATCTGACAAACAAATGATAAACACTCACGGACGTATGGGCACGACATCGAACTGTTGGGCAGTTGGTCTTTTGTTTAAAGGAGCAGCATACCCGATTATAAATATAATTTTGCCCGAAATTAGGCTGGCAATCAGTATATTGATTTATCATTTAATCTCAAATAACAATGGCTGGCAGTGTTGCCTGATACTGGCAATATTTTAGTTTGCTTGAGAGTACACTGGCGTGAACACATACAAAACAAATACTTCAAAATCAATTGTTTTTTCTTTAAAACCCAGAACCCCAGATTTTATACAGATCGTTGCATCAGAAGTAAACAAAAATGTATAATATTCCTTTCCTTCCACACATATTGCTTTGCAACTTGATGGAGTCAATAGTTCGTGCTAAAAGTTTCCGGTAGCTCATAGAGCAGATATATTGTACATCCTGTCTACGGACGACGAATTAAGAGTAAGTATTATAATAAATTCATGAAAATAAAAGAAATATACACTGATACTAACGAAAATTGCAATTTGATCTTACTGGATTTAGTGCTGATTTCATAAAGTATATGTGTGACTCACGCTATGCATGTTATTATCCTATTTCCATAATGTATCTGACATTATAAATTAGTAGGGCCAAACAATACAAATGCTTAATGCAACTATGACCAGGTAACCATAAATACACAACAATTATATTTCTGATCGTCGGTTAATTTTAAGAGACCATTGGAGCGAACATATCACAATTGTTTGTTTCATTTACAGCTGTGAACATCATTCCTCATGCACCTTTTCTGAATGTATCTCTCCTCATCCAAATGTTGCAAATATTATTTGCGCTAAAGAATTACATCTAAATGCAACCAGAAGCAGAAAGGGAAGAAATACATTTGCCATACAAATATCAATCGACATTTGAACGTCAGTGTTCCATACAAAACTATTAAATGGCATTTTGTTTCTGTTAAGTGACTGCCTAAAATTGTATACCAACAAAAACGGCATATGGTCTAAGTTAAGCATTTTGCGTTGACTTTTGCGCTCGTTGGTATTAATCGCAACTGATAACATGGATAACATTTGTATATGTGCTTGATGGATGCACAAAGTATCTTCTGTCAACAAAAAAAAGTATTGCAGAATGAAGTATTACTTTTTGAGGACTTCATAGAGGCTGAAATCTAGTAAAATTTGAGATTATTTTTTATTGAACACAAACCTGTTTAGGACCAAAATTGACAATTCATTTCACATTATTTTATTATAACAAGTATACATATGTTGCAGTTGATATATACAGCATATAGCATAACCAAAAAGCATGCCATAAATCAACTATCAGTAACAAACAGCTTCAAATATTCACTTTATGCATAATATTGACATGGCATAAATGCCCATTAAATAGGTAAAGTATGCTTTCATTAAAATTAGCATACCCCGCACGTGTGGAAAAACATAACATTTTCAGAGATTTCAGCTTCTCTAAAAGGGAAAACGTCTTGAAAGTTTCATGTTGTTTGATGACAACGGGGATAGTTTAATTTGTATAGGTACGTTTATTGCAACTGCACTTTTCCACATTTCTCACATGATATACCTCAAGCGCAGAAACCGATGACGCCATTGCACGCGACACATATCAAATATATATAATGTTTCTTTTAAAAACAAATGCATATCTATACAGAACAGAAAAAAATATCATTTAAAATAAAGGAAAAATCTTGTTGACATTTTATGAGGCCGTTACAGAGGTCTAAAGTCCTTAGTCCTTTACTGCCCCAGATTAAACTTGCCCATCAAAAGTTAAAACAATGTAATTTCATAGTACTTTCTGCACTCCAACATTTCCCCCTTTACGAAAGAAAGCATGTGTAGACCTTACAATATATAAATTATTCAATGTTAATTTGACAATATGTTCCACTACCTGCCATTTAAAGTCAGGGTGATATGATAAAATACCTTTGAAACGCATAGAAAGCAAAAACAACGAATGCTATAACAAATCGTGCCAAACAATAAAATACTGTTGCAAAAGCACTAGCCTGATTTAGGCAGCAAAAACTATTTTTAAATGGCCACAAAAAGTTCCGTTCTATATATTTTCTATTACAAAATAATTTTATAAAATGTTATTTTCTTGGTTTTACATAACATTTGTATTTGTTACGATACAATTTCAAAAGTTCGAACAATAGTAATACTTGTAACGTTTGAATCATAGTTACAAATATAATGATTTGTGAACCTTTAATAATATGTTTGACGTTTTTCACGCATTCGGCTCCTTGTAAAAGATATGTTCATACAAGTTTAGTTTCTTACTCAGCATTGACAAATATGGCAGTCAAATATATTCTGTCAAGTTTAAGCACGAAATAATCATTTCTGCGGATGAAGTGCAAACTTGGCACAAGTGATTTCGGTCAAAGTACATAATCAACAATGATTCTTATTAAGCCAACAGTGGGGCAGATGTAATTATGCATATGCATATTATTGTTATGTATGACCTATGACACGTACGCTTAATGAAAGAATTCAAAAAGCTTGATTGCGTTTAATCAGTTTGTTTTAATTTGCCTGAATGCAATGTTACACTGGCATATATAAAGGTAGTGATACTGATTAAAATTAAATAATCCCTCTCGTTAAAAAAATAATGCTTGACTGCAATGTTATTCTACCATCAACTAACAAATATAACAATGATTGTTATAAGGTTGATTATAAGATTAAAATATACAACTTATGTTTCCTGGGCAGATATTTGTCTTATTATTTAGGCTAATTACCATCCCATTTATACATATGTGCAATTGTCCGTTCTACGTGAGCATTGATATAATAATTGATTATTTATTTATATTTAAACATTTGGTCATATCCATCAAGAATACTCTAATAAGAAAGTACTTATGATAAAGTTATTCCACCTATGCGATCTGGCTAGCAAATACATATTTTCATGAATAAAAATGTTCAGGTAATAGACGCAAAAGGTACCATTATGAATGCCATTTTCTTATGTATGTATGTATGTATGTATGTATGCATGATTATTTAATTTGTATTCTTTGTGGGGGATTTTCTCCGTGATTAAATGTTATATATTTTGGACTGGAACAGGTCCCAACACATGTTCATGTTGTACCTGACTAGGACATTGGTGTTGTTTTGATTTTGGTGAACAAATATTACGTAAGTAATGTTTTTCCTATAAGTGTCGATTAAGAATTCAGATAATTGTTAATGTAAACATGTTTATCTTAGTCTGAGTCTGGGAAATTGTAATGTCCCCATATAATAGGCTTTTGTACCTAATGTTTTCCGCAGTCTTTATTACAATTGTAGTAGCAACTGTTATCTTGTAAGCAGCCCAGAATGTCTTAGAATGGGACATTCCGATAAATATACATATTATTGTCAGAAAATGCTAAATGTGATCTCACGTACAGGGGGTTTTGATCTTGCCTACTTGAAAAAATTAGTAATTCTAGTTGCACCATCTTGAAACATAATCATTTGTATGTTGTGATCAGTTTTGATTTGGATTTAATTATTTACTGAAAATATTATTCACTGGAAATACAAAAGTGTACTTCAGTATAAGTTTGGTCTGAAATATTATTGTGAAATTATAGTGAATACAGACAAGGACGTCTTGGATACTATTATTGCGATTAATTGGAAGACTGTTTGTACATCATCACACTTCAGGCCACTGGTGCGTTAGTACATTCATTACTACAGGCATATTAACAGCTTAAACGGTATATTTATTTCGAACATCACTGGAATTTAATCAGAAATGTATTCATTAGGCCAAGTGATATAATACTGTTTGACTTTGTGATTTAGTTCGCAATACTGTAAATTTGTTTTAAAGCTTCAGTTGGTTTTCTCTACAGTTTGTTACTTACTTTAAGACTTTAGGGTCGTAATGATGTATACGTGTATGCATGAAAGTATGTATGTATGCATGTATGTATGTATGTATGTATGTATGTATGTATGTATGTATGTATGATGTTAGTTAGGCATGGATGGATATATGCAAGAATGTATGTATTCATTAATGTATGTGCCTGTGCATATATGGATGTAGGTATGTATGGATAAAGCAGTAGATAAAAGATTGGAAGTATAGTTATATTTTTCTCAAGACATATTTCATATTTCAGGTTTCACTGAATACGAACTTTGAGTCATACTGATTAGTCTGGCCCCATTTGTGGGTACGTACCATATAATAACGTAACATAATTAAAAGCGTAGGTACCATAGCTTGAAAATGAATACCCAAATGTAATATTATACTCCCAGTGAGCACAATTTCTAAGGTAAGGGCCCGACATTGTTATTTACTGATAGTGTTATCAATACGACAGTTTGTCTATATTCTGGTAAGGCGTCACCCAAATACAATAATTAGTTTCAGATATTAAATGTCACATCCGTAGACAAGTCACAAAACAGGTCGCAATGATACATCTATTATTTTCTTTGCATAAGTGCTTGAATAATCCTCGATAATAATTCTAATTTATATAAAATACATCATCAATAAAAAACTATGATACAATTATAGATACTTTTAAAGAAAGATAACTGAAAAGTATTTAATCCTTTCACTGCCTGGAAATGCGTGAGTAGTCCATTGATAGTTCACAATGTGAAATAATTGTTAGACATGGTAAGACCTTTCGCAGCCAGCCCAACATCTGATCTACATACAAACTAATTTATCTCATATTTTCTAATCTGCAAGATGTGTCTTTAGCTTTGTATTTTAATAGACAATTTAAATTACGTTCTTGATAATTATGTTGAATGGCAATATCCCAACTTACGACATAAATATATCGAAGACAAAAGGATGTTAAAACATACACTCCAGTAAGTACAGAAATAAACCACGATAATCAGAACAAAATTTTGAATATTTATTCAATCCACGCATGACAATGAATTTTGTTTTCCTTTATGACGAACATTGCTGGGTCTTGTTTCAGCATGGTAGTGGCAAATATAGTAAAATTACAAGAAGAAATAACGAGGAAGGTAACTGCCATATTCATTATTTTTAATTAGTTTTAATTTTGGTATGTATGAAGATTTTGTACTAGCAATTATTTTTAATAAATTGTTATATAACCCAGAAATAGTCCATAATTATGATTTATTAGGATCGAAAATTATTATGTTCTTCTTGTCCAGGCAACCAGTATATGTCAGTCTGTTAAAAATGCTTATGATTACTTTTACACAGTTGAATTGATATCTGTTTTGTTTGACAACATTTTCCAATGAAGCAAAACTAGTTTCTAAAGCATTTATTTCCAGTTTGAACACATATTTTGTTTATTCTCTTTCTCTCTCTCTCTGTGACACACACACCTTAAACATAGTGCCTTTGTTGAAAGGCTTTCTTTATTGTGTTTCTGATGAGCATCAACTTTGTTTAAATGTTAGATCTAATTTGTTGCATCTTATCAATCTGTACATTTTCCATATCTAATTGTTTCCTGGCAGTATTACTCCATTTAATGATACTTATAGTTTTCTCTAATGTACAAGTACAAGATTAATATATCTAGCAAATTGCACCGCATCTCTGTTTCCCAATTACTGTCTTTAATTGCATGCCATAAATACAGCATCTCTGTATTACACATATATTGTCTTTAATTTTATGACAGATATACAGCATCTCTGTATTCTAGTAATTACTTTTAATTATACGCCAATTACGCAGCATCTTCTTAATCAAATCACTTTTAATTGTATGCGTTGTGTAGACCCATTATACTTGTATTTATGCACGCTATTGTTAATCTTATTTATAATAAATATCTCTGCTTTCTAAAATAAGCAGTGTAATCGTATGCACGCATTAGTAATTGCCTATACAGTGTTTTACGTGAATGAATAACTATCTTAATTATTAATTAGAGTTAAATTATAGGTTAACAATCACATAGTTGACATTATAATAATGATACTTATAATAAAACTTTGTTTTTCCACGGCTTGCAATGTGGTATTTCTGTCGCATTTTTATTATGATTTGCGATAAGAGGTTGCAAAGTTTGTAATATTAGATTTATACTTATGATTACTCCATGACATTAACATACGTCAACATTATTGTCAAATATATAACAATACTTGTTTGCCATATCTACAGAGGTTATTCTTCAATAACGACTAGAGTGATTATATATCTGCCAGATGAATTTAAGCGTCTGAGATATCTTTATTTTTATTTTTATAATTATTTCGTAACGTACGAGGTTTCTAGTATACAGTACTGTCAACAAATATGCTCGAATAATAATAGTACGTCAATTAGCATCTGATTAATAATTTGTTGTTGTACATGGAATGTTATAGCATACAATATGTTTTTTAGTTTAACGTTTTATCACAATGTGTTGCAGGGCACCCATGTCTCTTCAAATTATTGATGTTGTCATCATGACAATACAACTGAGACAGTTAAGCTTAAAGTATACATTTAAAAGAATAGGTACTGCACAGAACTGAAAGAAAGGTTTAATATGTACTATGCGTTTCATAACAGCCACATGATTCCAAATGTTCTGTTGTGAAATTTATCCAAAATGAACATTTCAGATCATTTCATATAGCTTCGTTTTCCTTGTCCAACTTATGTCCATACCGTACAGACTTCTTTATGTTATACGTCCAATTTTTTGTTCCAATGTTAGCAGAATGCCTGAGATGATCTATTATATTTACTTACCTGTTATTTTCCAATGCTTGCAGAATACATGAGATGATCAGGTAAATTTACTTACTTAATGTCAGGATGAATGTTTAACGTAGACACTTACCATCTGAAATGAACGAAAGCTTACAATTAGTGCTGTACCATCAACGTATGCACTCAACGTCTTAAATGAAGGAAATCATAATATTAGTGCTTAATCAAGAATGTACGTACTTACCATATGAAATAAAGGAATCCATATAATTAGCGCTGCATCATTATTCAGACGCTCTTTGCATAGAGTGGTATGGATATTCTGATTGCCATTGATATTCAGTACAGTACACAACTGACACCAAAACCTTAACGTATATGATCTACTAGCCAGTTATAATTATTTTAATTAATATTTCATGTGCATTTTCCTTTGTCCTTTCGCTCACTCACTGTGTCTGCATTTGCAGTACCTTCTGCCTCAGAAAGACTACGATGTTTAGCAAGCTCAAGGAACACTCCCTTTTTTAAGGACTGAAACCCCTCCTGTGTAGGACCTAAACAAAATTCTCCACTTTAGGTGACATGCTGAAAACTTGGGTTTCTAAAGATTTCTCAAACATGTGAATTTAAAATACCAGGGACTAAGACAATTCGAAACCAAATTAAAATTAATTTGCAAAAGCATTTGTAAACTTTCTTATATATATTTTAAAGAAATTCGTATCTCGGACGAACCCCAATTTTTTTTCTTACACATATATGTCTTAAATGAAATAATAAAAGAGCGAAAGCCAACACTATTTTGCAAAATTAAAATTATAATGTAATTCCCTAAATACAAAGTGAAAAATTAGAAATGACTTACATTATGATGAATGAAATTGTAAATATTCATACAAGTTCGATCACAAGCACAACATTGCCGTTTATTCCAAATGAGTTCCAGATATGTTCAGAAAGAAGTTCACTATATTGTGCTGATGTCCAACCTGTTTGATGCAACACAATTAACTAATCAGCAACGTCTTTAAATTAATTCACATTAATTCTAAAATAGTTACTTAATCTAGAGTATATGAATAAATTGTAATTGCAGTGAATAGTTAAAGGAATATTCCCAACTGGACTGAACACAACTATTTGACCCCTCTAAATATGAAGTCTCTGCCAGGAACAACTAATTAGCAGCACATTGTCCTTTATGTTGTAAGCAAAGACGCAATACCATAACCCAGGGTTCAAATAATGATTTCAAAATCACTATCTTGTCAACAAGGTCAAGTACTTTAAGTGACAGTCAATCTGGAATTATGATACCGGAGGAAAGGCATCAAAAGAAAAACAATTCGGCAAGAAAATTTAATATACCTTATAAAGCCACACTAACGGGATTACTCATGCAAAGGAGGCAGTTGGGATCATCGAATATCTTCTAAGAGTATGGTTCTTGATATTTCAAAAATAGGCTATAATTTCATTTCATTTCAAATGACTACAAAGTTTTCACTGATTTAATTAAAAAGAGTTCTGGTTCTAGGGTTTGTTCGATATCTTCAACTATAATCTCATTTGTTAAATAATGCGTTTAATAGTGAGATACGATGGGATTCGTAATCCAAACTTAAGAAACGAAAAATAAAAATCATATTACATTATTTAATTTAGTTTGCTGTAAATATTTGCCTTTCAAGAGCGTCTGCAAGTAATGTAAGTTATTAACTCATGAGGGATTTTAATCCTAGTGTTATTGTAGCGGACAATGGCTTTATTTTTTTATCAGAACTAGTATTTACAAAATTTTCATATGATTTCGAGATTTGTTATGAGTCCAAAATGCTTATAATATGAGCAATTATGTCCACGTATGTTCTGTTTGTGATTGTGGTGCTGCTGGCAACTTTTTATTTGGAGTATTTGAGTAGAGGAAAGATTGAAATTTAAGCAGAGGAATAAATCAAAGAAATTCAGAGAATTTCGATATATTAGTAGCAGTGAAAATAGTGAAAGCGATTTATGTAATCATTAACATGGACAAAATAAGGAAAATGTATATAATCCTTCAATATCATATCAAACCTACTTAAACGAGATCAAAACTATAATCTAGAGTCAAGCAAAAGAATACTAAATGTTAAGGAAATATAAATTAAAACAAATCAACTGTTTAGATATATGTTAAAGAAGCAGATACTTTAACAAATGAATTCCATGAAAGATTTGTCAGTAATCCATCTAAGATAAGTTATATTGCTAGAGGAACGAGAATGAAGAGATAATTTGAGTGTTGTTGACATAGTAAATTAAAATGTAATATAAGTGCAACGATGTCTTGGTTTGAATGAGAGAGAGAGAGAGATAGAAAACATAAATACATATATTGTTAAAGAAGAAGGGGTAAGTACAAGACCAAATCACAATAATATGAAAAATAAAAATGACATCAAAGTAAAGCTTTAGAAAAAATATAAACATCATAAATCATAAGAAAAAATGCATACACTTGGATACAGTTTAGAAGATATATACAAAACTAACACAGACTATTTGTTTAAGCAGCAGTAGCATTGCCTGATACAATATATAGTTTAAAAAGCTGACTTCTTATTTTATGCAGGAAAGGTAATTCTTTATTAACAAAAAATGCCATTTTACTTATTATTTCTTTAATTTTCTGATTTATGCAACAGTACTAAAATGTGTATTTTTTGTAAAATACAAAAGAAGTAAAGAAAGTAAAATACAACAACGCCTGTAACTATGGATATAATTTTTTTTAAAAATGCTTTCCTCCTTCACGATTTATATATCTTGTATCATATACCATTTTAGTTGTAGGCATGGGTGTCATAATTGTCTGCATTGATTGTAGATACTGTTGTTTTGTTTCTAATTTTGAAGATATACTTGTATGTACTAACACAGTTCTCTATTTTTTATGTCTTCGGAATAAATGTTGACAACATTTCATCAACCTCTCCAGCTAGAATTTGTACCACATCAGTAATTTGATTAATGCTTTTTTCAAGTGCTTAGGGGTCTGATGAGTTTTGTAAATTGTAAGCGAAACCTTCTATAAACTCATTTTGTATCACAGTATCACTAGTGTAAAGGAAGATATCATCACCACCATCTATATAAATTACTGCAATGTTTAATATTGAATTTATTGCTGGTATGTTGTTGTAATGATTTCCCCAAAGTCATAGCCTTGTTTAACTAAAATTAATTGTTACACTAGCGTTTATATTGTCTATAACAGTATAAAACAGACCGCGTAATATTTGATAAACCAAAATCATATTACATATAGTGCTATATTGGGAATTGTACATGCCAATCCTTCAACTGTTTGTCCGTCTGGTCAAAATAAATAAGCGCATATTATTCATTCATCAACCAAAAATGTTTTATTAATTTATTCAGCTTTTATGTACCGTTTTAATTTTATAATATATGAAATTAAAATGCCAGGGATTAAGACAGTTCCAAAATTGATTGGAAATCAATTTTAAAAGCAATTGTAATCTCGCAGATATTTTAATGCAATTCAATTCCCCGGAGAGATATCGTTTTGTTAAGACAATAAACTTTAAACTAAGTAATATAAAAGAGTGAAAATCACAAGTCTTGTAAAGTCAAAGTATAATTATTTTCCTAAATTTAAAGTGAAAAGTGAGAAATAGCATATAGTATGGGGAATTAAATCGGAAATAGACATACAAGTTCTATCAGTAGTAAAAAAGTACCGGTTGCTCAAAATAGGTTCCGGAGGTATACCGAATTAAGTTCAATATATTGAGCTCATGTGCCAATAGTCTTGACGCATCATAATGATATAATAATAGATTCTTTAAATTAGTTCAAGGTAATTGTAAAATAGTTACTTAATCCAGACTTTATGGGTAAATTGTAATTCTTGTGAATGGTTAAAATAATCCCCCACAACATAATTGAGAACAATTATTTGACTCTGCTATGTGTGATTAATAAGATAGGAATAGAAAATGTGCAGCATATCATCCTTAATATCGAAAACAATAGCAGAACTCAGAGGTATTACACCTTTCAATGCCACGATATCATCTTTACTCAAACGAAATGTCATCGTAAAGTAATCTTGAAAATTAACACGCAATTTATAGTTTCTTTCAGAGTAATAGGAACAGTATTGAAATAATATCCATCCACAATTCCAATGGTTCTTAGGTCAAACAATTCATTAATTCATCAATTGGTTATTTTCATATGTTCTCCCATGAAATATTTATTTCAATGCCTCGTGCATATCGTACCTCTAATTTGTATATAAATATTTTGCGAATACGCCGATATCAATTAGGATATGTTAATAGTGGTCAAGAAACATTTGATATAATCGCATGTCAACAATGTCTACCAAGTTCTAGTAATCTGTATGATTAACACAAAACCTTCTATACGGAAAACTTGGCATACTTGTAAAAAGGGAAGGACTGACTTATCAACCAATCATTTTCAGAGTGCGTTATTGTCTTCTTATTGAGCTTCGTTTCTATCAATTATGATTAAGTTTTATATAAGTAACGGGGCTTTTGGGACCATCGTGTATCTTCTTTGCATATGGTTCACGGTTTGGCTTAAATAGACAATGTTGTCATTTAGCAAAAAACGACTTCTAACTCTTTTCGCTGATCTGAGCAAAAGTTCTGATTTTTAGAGTTTACTTTCCATCTTCAGATATAATCTGTTTTGTATTGAAATCAGACGTTTAAAAGACAGTAGCGATGCAATTTATAATCCAAACCTAAGATAAAGAATAATATAAATTATTTTACATTAAGTTCGTTTGCTGCTATTTATTTCTTTGTAAGTCCGTCTGTAAGTAATGTAAGCTGTTGATTGGAGGAAATTTACTCAAGATTGATGTTCATCATATCATTATTGCAGCAGTGACTTTAACATCTTAGCTGAAATAGCAGTTACATAATGTATATACAATTTCTGGATTTATTATGAATCCATTTTATCAAATGCTTATCATATGAACAGTTATATACAAGTATGGTTTGTTCGCTATGGTAGTGCCGCTGACAAATGTCGTTTATTCGTAATAAAGGGGTAGAGGAAAGATTGTAATATAAGTTAAGGGAACATCAAAATAAATTCTTAGAAGTTCACTACTCAACTAACAACGAAAAAAGTTAAAGCGATTTCTATACTCGATAGCATGGCCTAAAAAGGAAATATCAGGTATCAAGCAAAGGAAAATAGGCATAATTACTATCACAGCAACCTACCAAAAAGTGTCAAAACTAGCATCTAGAGCCAGGCAGAAAATAACTGTTGTAAAGGAAATAAAAGTTAAAACAAATCAACCAAATTAGACAGTACGTTCAAGAAGCAGATGCTCTAACCAATAAATTCCATGAATAAATTGTCAGTGATACATCTATACATAAGTGGTTATGTTACAAGAAGAAATAGACTGAAGAGATGATTTGAGTGCTGGTGATATAGTGAATTAAAACATAAAATCAGTGAAACGATGTCTTGGCTTGAATGACAGTAAGATAGAAAACATAACTAAATTAAAGAAGAAGGGGTAAGTCCAAAGCCAAATCACAATACAATGAGAAACAAGAACGAGAAAATAAAATCAGCATAATGCATGATAGAAAATACTAACACCTGAATAAAATTCATCATATTTATATACAAAATAAATCAGATTATTTGTATAAGCAACAACAGCATTGGCTGATACAATATATAGCGTGATAAACTGACTTCTTAATTCATGCAGAAAAGGTATTTGTTTATTAGCATATATGGCCATTTTGCTAGTTTATGATTTAACTCTTTAATGCTTTTGTTTAACGCAGCAGTACTAAAATGTGTACTTATCGTAAAATGCAAAATAACTACTTATTATAATAAAAAGTAAACTGTTACCATGACATACTTATAAATGTGCTTATTTGCTTTATAATGTCAATATCTTGTATCATAGGCATTTTTAGTTGCATGCATGGGTATCATAATTGTATGCATTGGTTTTTATTGTAGATATTGTTGATGTGTTTGTATTCATGACTGCATAACTCTACTAACTCAGTTCTCTATTTTGTTTGCCTTGATATTAAATGTTCAAAATGTTTCACCAACCTCTCGAGTTAGGATTTTTGTCACATCAGTAATTTGATTAGCTTATTTTTAGTGCATATGGGTCTGATGACTGTTCGAAATTGTATGTGCAATCACAATATCACTAGCGTAAAGGAAGATAACATAACCGCCATCTGTAAAAATTATTGTAACAATTGAATGTTGAATTTATTGCTGCTATGTTGTTGTGATGTTTTCATCTGAGTCATAGTTCTGTTTAACTAAAATTACTTGTTAAACTAGTTATGATATTGTCTATAAGAGTAAAAAATAGACCTGTTACTATGTGATCACTTTTGAACTTGAGCACGCAAAAGCATAGTATATATAGTCATATACTGTGATTCTGACCTGCCAATCATTCAACTGCTTGCCCGTCTGGTCGAAATACATAAGCACATGGTATCCTTTCGTTAACCCAACATGTTTCATTAATTTATTCAGCTGGAAGATTTTTCTAATAGGCAACTGTTCAAGATCCAAAATTATAATAACGATTTTAAGTACTTAACAATACAAGTGTTGAATGATCATGAAAGCTTTTATGTACAGTTGTATTTTCTGCAATCATGATGTGGTGGAATATTAAACATACTACACATTCTGTAAGTGTATGTTGGATCCATCTTGCTCATTGGATTAAGTATATTAAATGTATGTGTGAAAGCCATATATTCATACTATTAACTCTGGTATATAGCATCTGTAAAATGCCAATACGATATTAGGCATGCTGATGTTGCCACCCATAACGCTCATCATAACTGATTCTGCCAACATTCATATAATTTTATCCCATGTTTATGTTCATTGACTCGTCATTATTATGTGTTTAAGTTTAATTGTACAAAAATGTTTTGACCTGTGCATAAAATAGTTTCGTTATTTCTTCTCTGTCATACATTTTTACATATTCAAATTCATCTTTTATATGAAAATGTATGGCCCTGGTTAAAATACAAATTGTTAAATAGGGTTGACAGACAAGAAAATAAGGCGCACCCTTTTTTAATTTCAAATCGTAAGTAAATGAACTAGTACACAACATTATGTTCATTACTGATTACAGCTACAACATTGTAATATTATATTATGCTAGTTTTACATATTGTGTGTCACCTATCAGACTGACTAGATGATTAAGCGAATTGTATTCAATTTTCATGATCAATGGTGACCATGAGTAAAAGGTTCTCATAAACAGTGTGTGATATTTTGCAGTACATTTTTTCGATGACATTTGACCTACAGATTCGTGTTACATATTGGTGAAGAGTTGCGTAGAGTTAGCTTTTAATCAAATCCTGATGAAAATTCCCATAGAGCATTGAGTGAATTAAGGTTTGATGTTAGGTAATACTGGATATTTGTAGTGAATTTCTGATAACCAGTGACATATAAATTATATAGATATCTAATGGCCAGGGGACATATTATTCATTTTAGTAACATTACAATGAACAATGGATACGGTCGTAAGCCAAATGTGGGAAAAACTAGCTAATAATTTCAAGTAAGAAGTGCAGATTGTACTGGCAAATTTATAATTTTAGTGGAAGAGAGCTTTATCACACTTGTTTTAACCACATTTATAAGACGTTTGCAAAATTGAGTTAAACAATGTTTAAAAAAGACAAGGGTTGTCCAATATTTCAGCTCCTTATATAATTCGTAAACAATTAAACATGAATGAAATCTCGTCTGCGTCAGACATATACGCTAACATAAATTACGTACGAAAATTGCATGCATCTCATCATTTTACACCGGCATCATAAGACTGCTTAATGCTCATTTTCATTCAAGCTATGTCTAAGTTTGTCGCCGCGTTTCTTATATGATTGAAGTTGTACTTCGACAATATTTGCAAATGATGTATATGACTGGGCTTTGCAATGGTAGAATTTGCAGCCTATCTAATGCTTTCTCATCTCTATATCTCTCTCTTTTTCTCTTTCCGGCCCTTTCCAGCTGACTTCTCCATTTAGACATTACATTTGGTATTTCCATGATAAGTCATCAGGAGACTGATTTTTCTGATTAGCCTGTATACATTATGACCCAGTTCTAAGATAAGCTGGCAGAGTGTTGCATCAGTTCAAAATTTAGAGAAAAAAATATGATATGTTTTGTAGAATGGCGTCATCATCTTTAAATGAAACAATATCACAAACTAGCAATTTACTTTTAAGACGTATGATCATCACTTTTAATTATACGGATCATATACAACATTCGTTTGAAACACTGTTTCTTTAAATAGCAGCTTTAATATTGGACTATTGCAAGTCAAACAAGTTAACAGAAGGTTACAAATAAAGAGCGGCCGTTATTAATCTGCCGCACTAGCCGTTCTCCTATGAGATCGCGCGTGAATTAAAGCGATCTGCAGGTTGCATTGGTTATGTGGCTCTGACCCCTATCGTGCATGAAATTATATGGCTGGGGGTGAATTTGCCTTATTGGTTTGACTAAGATGGTAGTGCAAACTGTATATATGCATGTAACACTTGCAAAACACGATGCCTGAAAATAGTTCAATAAATAACGACGTTACTGTAAGTATAATGTAAGACATATTGAAGTGATATAAGCAAAATGTCTTTCACGTGGTTTTAAATACCAAACAAATTAAACCAACAAAAAAAAAAAAAAAAAACGCTTGATTTTCGTTATAGAAAATGTAGATTTTTCCTTTTGTAACTTGTGAAGGCATTCAAATATAAATTAAAATATACGATAATTTGAAAGGACTGAAATAAAAGAAGACAATATTACTGTATTAAACATAAATTGGAACAGTTTAAGTATGTTTAGATGTAACTCCAGATTAGGACATGACCAAGATGCTTGTAGGTTTACTTGATGAATACCGTGAACATGACTTTATGCGCTCGGATCGTGTTGAATTAAATATCTATGAAGATAATTTAATTTTAGTTTCAAGAAGGTAACTTTTTATTTCAGTTAAAGTAACTTTCACATTTGTCATTTAGACCATAAAATCGATTAGCTTCATAATCCTTAGAACGTCTCCCACCCATTTTCGCACAGAATGGTGTTATAAAGCCAACATTTTATGGTCCCGAATACATGTTCCTCTTTCATTCGCATGCCCTTTGCAATCGTTTGGTACAGGTATCTATCTATCTATCTATCAATCTATCTATCTATCTATCTATCTATCTATCTGTCTATCCATCTATTTATACATATATCTATATATTTATATATCTGTCTGTCTATCTAACGATCTAACTATCCGTCTGCCTGTCTGTCTATCTATCTATCTATCTATCTATCTAATGTAACTCAAGCAGTTGCCCAATTCAATATTGGTTCTTAATATTCAACATTCCTTATTTCAGTAATTTAGTATGAATTTTGCAGTCGTTTGGTACAGGTATCTATCTATCTATCTGTCTATCTATCTATCTAGCTAGCTAGCTAGCTAGCTATATCTATCTACCTATCTATTTATCTATCTATCTATCTATCTATCTATCTATCTATCTATCTATCTATCTATCAACTGCAACTCAAGCAGTTGCCCAATTCAATAATGGTTCTTAATATTCAATATTCCTTATTTCATTAATTTAGTATGAATTTTGCAGTCGTTTGGTACAGGTATCTATCTATCTATCTGTCTATCTATCTATCTAGCTAGCTAGCTAGCTAGCTATATCTATCTACCTATCTATTTATCTATCTATCTATCTATCTATCTATCTATCTATCTATCTATCTATCTATCTATCTATCTATCAACTGCAACTCAAGCAGTTGCCCAATTCAATAATGGTTCTTAATATTCAATATTCCTTATTTCATTAATTTAGTTAACCGATCCTTAGTGCAAAACATGTCTTGCAATATAAATGTCAGACGTCTAAAGACATGTCTACGTAAAGAAGAGGCATATAAATAATGCATCACTGATTTGTAGCCACCTCTGGTTGGCATAATCGGGTATTGAAACAGAAACCACTGGATTATGATTCTGATGCTTTGTCCGTTGCGATACGGTTCCACTTTGCTGCCGATTTGTCTCTTTTCAAAGTGATAGTTTACATTGCTTTTTACATATATAGCTGTACATATTTTACATATTGCATTATTTGGCATGAACATGGTCGATGGAATATACGCCTGCTATTACACTTCGATAAGCAAAACATGTTTACTTTGTTAAACTGATAATTATTTAGTACTTGTTATGTTTTTCTATTTACATGAATATTTTATATATTTACTCAATTTTACTTGATTAGTGTTTAATTAAGCTTAGTAAATTAGTGCTAAGTGCTAAGTAATGCCATTTAATTAGTAAGATTGATGGAATATACGCCTGCAATTCTTTCACCAGTTAAACTGGCCACCACGTGTAGCATATTTTGCGATGAGAGTTGGCGTTACTCCCAAAACAATTACTTCAAATACTAGCAATTACGCATCCAATGGACAAAGGCGTTAATTTATTTTTATTTTATTTTGAGTAAATTCAACAAATATTCTAGTAATTCAAAGTAAACCAAAACTTCTGAGTGTGGATGGTACCCATTGCATTGGGATGCTTTAATAACAGGATAATCTACATATATGGGGATGTAAGGACTTAACTATTTGCAGAAATAAATCACACTAGCAATGACATCATCCTGCTATACACACAGTTAATCAACGACGAGCTCATACAATGATCTAAACAAATTTAAATGAATACAATTATAGACCGCATCAATATGGTTTTCGAACTTGCAAAAAACGTTATTCGTTTCGTATTATTATCTAACATATGTTTGTTTTCTTTACCCTCACACGCCCGTTACGTCAAAAGAGACCAAACTAATATTGAATTGTATGTAATGTATTTGTCTTGGTATTAGCAACGAGTATTTGCTTGATATTTATATTTATTCGACAATATCGGCTCTAAGTTTAACACAGCTAAATTTATACACTTCCCTCTAAATTATACGGACAAGTTTGCGCATCATTATTTGCAATTTACAGGCAAACATAATTGATAAATAATAACATATATATGATGTGAATCGAATAGAGATGAACAACGGTTAAAACACAAGAAAATATACTTAAAACTACATCGACACAAACATTTGTACTTGTACAAACAAACCATACATATATGATGGGTCATAATATCACTATTAAACAACCGTTTCTATAAAATTTGACTAAGACTTTTCAATATTTATATGTTATCTAATGAACAAGAACAATTTGGTGACACCATGACAGTAATGGGTAAAGCTTCTGAACACTTACATGAACAACCTAGAGAAACCACGACAGCAAAGGATAAGGCCTTTTCAAATGACGATCTTACAAAGGTAGGAATTAGGAGATTGTGAAGATACTGCAGATGTTATCGATTCTAAACCATACATATTCAAATTCAACGTGGAGTTTTGAAATAAGGCTTTTAAGTTTATGAAAAAGAAACACAAAAAGGAAGCCGTCATGGAAAAAAGGAAATAACTAGAATGTGCTACAATAAGCAATATGAATTCATCTGAAGGAAAGGTTAAGAAAACTATTTGAAACAACGTATAAAAGAGGCCTAGAAGCAAATATGTCATTGCAGCACGACGAAAACAAATTAATAACATTAAAACAAGAAGGAGTAGCAACCGCTATCAGTATTTCGATGATTCACCTGTCTGTTATAACTGTCTTACTAACATTTCGGTAAAATGTGGTTTTCACACAAATGGCAAGTGTACATCTCGTGAGGAGAAACGGGATCAAGTATATCACGAAAGATTCACAATTCAGTACCACGTACTGGCTTTAGTTTCCTATGCATCTACATTTATAACAATGTTACTTTTTTTCTCATATCTTTAAATTTAAGATGGTTAATAAGGTCATACTAGTAGTTGTATATTTGGCAGTGTACACATATATAATAGCTTGTTCAATTTTCATATTGCATGTGCCCACGTATTTCGTTACTTTGGGTTATAGTACCCAAAGACAAGGACTTTAGCATCACGTTTTCTTCCAAAGAACAGAAACAAAGTAAAAGGAAACAAAAAGTCTAATAAGACTGTAATACATGCCCTTGTCATATGCATCTTACAAGATGGCTTATAAAATACATATATTATATGTATTTACTAAGAATAGAACATTCTTTTCAGATATGTTACTTACCCATATCTTGAGTGTTTCATCCTGAAACGAACATAAGAAACTTTACATTAGTAACGTTGACATAACTTTGCTTTATTTCGTTTTAGAAGAGTGTATCATAGCCGACGCATCATTATCATTACAATGCTTGACATCTGTATCATCTGCATCATGCACACATAACCAAAAACGAAGCTACAGTGTCGTTGGTACAGGTATTCTTTCGTAGCAGACACACCCATGTGTCGACCTAGTAATAATTATGATAGATACGCAGTCATTCCGAAGTCCCTAGGCAGACATCAGGGCATATATCGATAATTGTAGAGCATCACAAATATACAAAGAAACAATGAAAATTGCTATGACTGGATTATACAGGAAACTGCATCATAATATTAAGATAATTTTATAAATTCGAATGAATAACATTATCATACAGGCTAGATATGTTTGTAACGGATACTCTACGGAGATTCTAACCATGATCAGCGGATAGATGGCAGCCATCGCCTTGCCTATACTCACGATCTCCATATGATAATATTATTTATTCTTACTGATACATGTTCAGTTAGTATAAATGAGCATTTTCTGGTAAATGATGGTTTTCTGCTACAGTGGAAATTTTAAGCAGTTGCTGACAAAAGATTAAATACACTCTGTCGAAAGAGAGGGCAAAGGAATTATTTTGCTGATTTATCTCAAGATATGTGCAGGGTGCTTTACACTTATGGTTTATATATACCTAGACTAAATATAACTTGAACTATTTTTTCTGTGCATAATACAAATCAACCTTTTATTGTTGGCTTATTTCCAATATGGTTTATACGGAAGAAAATGAATTCCAGGACTACCCTCAGCCCTTCTCGAGAATTTGAGTATTTACTGATAAAATATCAGTGACAAGTTCCCAAACAGTAAAATATTGGATAATTGTATCCTTTCAATGTATGTGGATATTTAACAGCTCTTTCAGATTGTCATTCATGCTTCTATCTTTAAAACCGAATTTCCTCCCAAACCTTTGTAGGCATGTTGATGGTTTGTTTACACAGACTATATCTATATTAATTATGTGCGAATATGTAATGTCTTTTCGTGAATGCATTTCGGTCTCTGGTAAAGGATATAAAGTCAAATCTAAAATATTAATGTTACCATGTTAGTTTATGAAACCGCACAAAAGTTTCATTCGTATAGGCGTAACGCAACGCTGATTATTTGTTGTTTTAATGCGACAATCTTTTCGAGAAATGATTTTGTTATAGTATAATGAACGACGAAACATTCAACGCGATAATACATAAACTTGATATTCTTATCGAAAAAATATGATCTCGTCGAACACTCTGTCTCCGGCTTATATCCCCGACGAATGCAAAGAAATTAAAGACCAACGAGATCGTTGTAGATCCACGCACAGAAACGAGTGGCAAATAATGAAAAATATTGAGAAGGAAAGAAAAACGCGCTTCTTATCAACAAAGAACGAATCAGAGAGTTTTTTTACTGCTGTCATGAATTATTAAAAAAATCATCGATGACGTATCAAAGGTTTCCGAACAGATCGACTTGCACGAGAACTATCAAGACTGATGATCGAAAATCAAACTAAGCTACTTGCGATAATCTTTTCGATTTAATTGCTGCCTGTGCGCCTTTTACTCGTTTGAGTTTTTTATTTACGCGTTTTAGTTTTTCGCTGATTTTTTATTTCATTGTTGCGCTTGTTTAATCAGGGTTTCAAATTCTTTGTTTGCTTCGGTGATATTATTATATAACGTTGATAACCGCGCATGTTCTTGCTTGGCTTGTTCAAAACTCGACATCAACGATCAAATATTTTCTTGTAACTGACTTTGCTGATTTTCGAGTTGGGCGATTTTATTTTTTTGTGTATTAATATCCGCGGTTAGTTGACTTAACTTTTTCTTGGCGGCATTGAACTCATTCCTGTCTGCGCGGATTGTTTCATGGATTTGTTGCAACCGCTGAGTAAGATTATTACCACGTGCAACTCCTGTTAACCCGGCTGGGTAGTTTTTTTATACACACCTGCGCGTTCCCAGATTTTATACAATCTGGTTAGTCCGATATTATACTTTGATGCAACTTCGACTGGTTTTTCAACTCCACGCGCGGCGATGATTTTTCTTTCATCCGTGTCAGACAAATACATAGGTTTGTTAGGCATATACTTTACGCGTATTTTTTAATAATGTGGGAGTAATTATGTAACGAGTAATCTTGGAGTAATTTTGGCGGTAATCACGTAGTAATCCTGGCGGTAATTTTGGAGTAGCCAAACACGTAAAAAAGCGCAACTATGTGTGTTAGCTGCGACAAGACCATTTTAGGTCCAACGGAGGCAAATTGTATTCTGTAATCACCGTCATCGTTACTCTATGATTATTCCGAGATTACTCCAAGATTCCTCATTAAATACTTTCTCCTTCACTACTGTCAAGATTACCCGTTGCAAAATTACTTTTAGCGTTTTCCCGCGTTCCTGACTGGTCAGTCAGTTCTTGATATCCGGAACATTGCTGTTACTTTCATTTAAAAGATGTATTTTTACTGAAAACTGGCCGTTTTGCACGATTTTGACCACATCTCTACCTATGATAATTAACAAATCAGTCGACGCACATGATTTTGACTACCTCGCTACCGATACGAATTAACAAAATCTGCCTTATTTTCAGTAAAAAAATCAATTTCTTATAATATTCTTGTAATTACTGACAAATATTATATTTTTTCACTGAAATTTGTTAGATTTACACGATTTTGACTACCTTTACTTAATAAATCCGATGAATTGCACGATTTTGACTATCTTTGCTTTAAATGAGCCTGAAAATAAAATTCGTATGATCTTACATACAAATTCAGATTCAGCGTTTCTCCGAGAGTGTCAATCAATTCCCCGTGTTGGTCAGTTAGTTTGAAATTCATTCTTGATATTAATGGATTATGACATCGAAAATAAACAGTATTGACTGGTTCTTGCACAATGAGAGAACCCAGTGAAAAATTATATAGTATGTATCCTTGCTGTGCTTGTGTGGATTTGTCTGTGTCTGCTTGATAGCTTCCATCAATTACATCACACACGAGGTTGACCGCGATCGCCGAGGTTATAATGACGATTTCCGGTCATTGTTGTGTCAAAGAACTTTATCCCAGGACTGCGTTATCCTTCTCCATTCGGCGTGTATTTTAGGAAATAACTCATCTTATATATCGTTGAAGGATTTTCTTAACTCGTCTACGTTATACCGGGGAAATTTAAATGCCGGAAGATCCACCTCTGTATTTTGTATTTGTTAAGAAATTGTTTCTTGAGTTTTTTTCTGAGTTAATAACAGCTTGTATGCAACTTTGATTTATATAATCGAGATCAGTCATGATTTGATTTAACGCCTCAATCTGCTCAATAATATTGTCCCGGGATGATCTTACATCAAAGAGAAATTCCGTTAAATTTTTACTTAAATTTGCTAGTATCCATTTGTACTCCTCTTCAGTAATTTCTTTGATAAATTCCAGGAGTTTCCATTCCTCAAATTCTGCATAACCTCTATGGATCCAAGTCGGCTCATCATTGTAACTACCTAAAGTAACATTTAGAATTTTACCCATTATGAAACCCGCCGGATATGGTCCAAGCCAAAGTGCATAGGTTCCAGTAAATTTTTCTCCCTTTGGATATGAAGCATTAACCGTCGTAAAATCAACCCCACTTGTTCAGGTGGTGGCGGTGGTGCCCATGGTGGGATTTTAGGCCAACCTAACACCGTCCTGATGATGAAGAATATACATCAACGACGTAGTCGGGAGAGTTTATCTCGATCGCATATAATAGTGTTGGTTCATGAACGGTTATTTTTATTTGGGATTCTCTTCCTGTGATTTTTTTTATTCTACGCGCAACTTCATCATTATTATCTTCGATATCATCACTTCCGGTTGGTATTCCAACGACAGTCCAGTCGGGGATTTTCCCGGTGCCATCGGAACGGGGTTTATTTTTATTCGCGAATACCAACGAATTATTTTATCGCAATCCACTGAATGATTTTGATCTGATATTTGGCCAACTGTAGTATGCTCGTAACTGCGCCAATGCGATTTCTTTTACCGGAATCGCATTATGAAAATTAATACTGAATTCAGGGGTTGTTGAGCTTATCGATATCTTTCTTGTTCTTATCGGTGTGGTGTTCGCGATTATGTGCTAAAACAGTTAGGTCATTATTATTATTATTGTTATTTAAATCATTTACTTCATCGTAGATTTTAATCATTGCGGTAAATTCAGTATCTGATACATTGCCTTCGTTGAGACTCGGTGATATCATCGATGATAATTTAGAATACGCGACCGTGGATGTAGTTAGCTTTATCAGGTATTTATTTAGTTTTGTATTTGTACACGCGGATATCTATTTCGCGATGATACTAATAACACACCTGCAATTGTGGTAAATGATGCCACGCAAACTGTAAACGCATTCGGAACGACTACAAACGATGATATTCCTAACGCGCCAACAATCGCGGATACCGAATAAACCACAACATCTATGATAACCGTGTGTCGCCGATATATTTTTACTTTGATTGTGTATTCGTGTACGACATTTTTTTAACTGCGATAGTATTTCACTGACATGACCGTACCTAAATTGCTCCACATCCATGAGTATATTAATTTGATGTGTTTTCAACAAAAAATTCTACTTACCATGTAAATGATGCTGCATCCCTACCTGCGTCTATGGGTGTTATTCTAAATATCTCAGTGGTGCCCTTTTATATTACAGCGCTGACGCTGTTAATTCCGGTGGATATCGTCGATGACACATTAATCTGTACACCTGAAAAGACTGTAAGCCTGAAGATACCTGCAACAGTTGCGGTGTATCTGATAGTGATATTATTCATTTCGTTTTTTCAGATCATAGATTTCCAACTCTGTCTTGTGTAATCATGCACATCTTTGTGAAATGGCAGTGATGATTTTGATATAGAATCGAGCATCGCAATTGCTTCACGGTGTTGTTTGGATGTTGTGGTAAACGATCACGCATACAAAAAAACTCTGAAGTTTTTAATTTTGAATTGTTTAGCAGCATCGGTTAAATCAAAATTGGACAACGGAGTTATTAACCTATCCTTGGAATTTACGAGAAACTACTCCCTGGAAGTCTCAGGCCGTACGCGCGTGTGAAGCGACTCCCTGGAAGTCTTAGACCTCTCTCCAATTTGTTGCATCCTTTTCCCATTACTTGCTGTGCTAACTTGCTACCAACATAACCAACACCACCGGGCAAGGCTTCTTTTGCAATGACTGGTGCAGCAGCAGCTATCAATCCTTGTATTTGCTGCGAGAAATGGAAATATTCCTCTGGTTTTAACTATGTCGTTGATAGCTCCGGCGGAGAGTTAAAGTCGTGCTCCAGTCTTGGATTGTTTAGCGTCATTGAGATGTTTACGTTGGCGCGCTGTCAACGATAGTTTATTTTCCCCGCCTGTGATTTGATTGTGCTTTAGCGTTATTGTTGCTCATGTTTTTTAACCGAAGCAGATTGTAATTTCGACGTGATTATATGACATTTGTATAAAATACACTTGATTCTAACAGATTAAAGATTTTCCACCGCCGCATCAACGACGCTCATTCGTCCACTACCACCTTCAAGTGACATTGCTTTGTCACTAAGTATGACCTCGATTGCTCTGTAAGTGTAAGGGCCATGACCAACTGGTAGGGCATTCGTGATAATTGGCGGGTCATTAACGCGAGCTCTGAAGTGTATGTCAATAACAGATTGTTTTGATAAATCAAGATGCACCAACGAAAAATAATATATTGGATATAATCTTGTAAAATCTAACTGTGATATTTGCAAACCAGTATTTATGTTTTGATCACAGCCCATAAATATCATCAAACGGTGATATGCGCGTGCAACATGATTGTGTGTGTAATTTAATAATATGTCTTCGGATGGTTCTTGTTGTCCGTTTATTCTCAACGAAACCTCGGTAACTCCCAATTTATCAAATATCATATGAGAACGTTCTGGACTATTTGTTCGATTAGAATTTCGCAGTGCGATACAAATATGTCGTGGCGCAGAAACACCTTGTTATGATGCTATGTGCCAAGTAAATATATCTCGAGCAGTACTTTCAACAGCATCTGTGGTTACTGTTAACCATGATAGCAATGACTTATCGCCTTGATCCATAAATGACAATAATTCATGTTATGTTGTGATTGATGAAGTCATTACATGCATCCACAGTGAAAGTTTTGTTATGTTTATTTTACCATCGGCAACATAAGCACCTCTGCAGATTGTATCATTATCATCAGCTTTTCTTACGAGTACAACTGTGTGTTTAGCTCCAAAGATGACCTTTCTAACATCTCTGCAAAATCCATGGATGTGAGTCAGCGGAACTGCAGATGAAAAACATATTATCTCCTGACAACTTTGCTGCACGTGTTGCAAATCCTAAGTTGTAATTTCCATTAATACCTTTTATAATATCAAATGCACCAGCTGGTCTATCTTCGTATCTAGGGTCAGCTGGTTGTGGATCAGCTGCAGTACCTCGTGGTGTTTGTAACTTAATATGTTGAACATGATCAGCTTTGTTTCATGTGCAATTCCGCTGTCTCACATCCTTAGCAAACATCATTGATGGACCTGCTGATAATGAATAATCATCAGAATATCTCGCTAGACCAATTATTATTGTAGCTACATCGAGATCCTTCTGAATTGATTCAATATTTCTTCCATCAATCATGTATTTAGCGCCATCAAACAGTGCCATGATCCCGTTGTTGACAGAACCAACTCGCAAATTGGCATCATATGGCGTATGAGCCTCAACATTGGTTACAAGTTCACCTTGTACTTCAGTAAACGCCTCAGCGGGCAAAACATATTTACTTGTATCCTGAACTTGAAGTTCGATGCGGCCGCGTTGATTTGGTTGTCCTGCTTTATAGGAATAAAATTGACAATAACGTTTTGATTTATCTTTGAGGACCGGCACATCCATATCAAGTGCTAGGACGGATATGCGTTTAAACATTGTATTATATACTTTCGGTTTAAGTCAACTCCGCGTTGACTTTATCAAGCGAGTACGAAGTACACTTCCTGCTATTAAATTTGCAGTAATATTTTTTGTATTTCATCGGATCCTTGATCCATCAAGGCTGTTATTTTTTTTTTTATTTGTGGCTTGATTTCTTACTTTATTGACATTCGCAGGCATGATTTCCGCACTGGGTAATTTTACTTGGGGTGGTCGGACGTATTGATCATGCTAGTCTATGTTTGATAGCAGTAAAAGCCTTACCAGCAACATTACCAATAGCACCAAGAGCTTTTTCACCAATAGCACTAATAGCTGTAATTGATAATGTTTTGCAATTGAAGCTATTTTTAGGGCCATTCTTGCAAATAACCCTTGAATAACGTTGCCAAGACCATCACTGTAAATTGCTTGATAGATAGGCAATCGTGAATTCGCTGCTCTGACCATTACAGGGCCACGATGTCATTGATGTATAATCGTACTTATTAGTTATCCATATATCTAATCACTGTGATAGTCATCAACGAGTTCATCAATGAGTTCTCGGTAAACGTCAATATCCATGATACAACCTGTGAATAATCGCTGACAAATATCAACTGATTCATTAATTATTTCTGGTGAGTTATTTCCAGCCCGCGCCCCACACATGAGAACTTATAGCCGTGATATGTCGGAAAGAATATTGTTAAGACAAACAAGACCACTTCCCAAACCACTACCAGTAGGCGCACTGTAAAATTCTTATTCTGAAGGTTGTCGCCTCGCTTATATTACATCTTGTCTAAATATCCCTGGATCTTTCATATCAGCATGCGAATTTAGGTGGCAAAATATAATACAGGAACCCAAGTTTTAGATTCTACTCTTTTAACAAATTCAGGTTTTAAATAATTTTGTCTATAATCATATTGATACGCAGCAATATTGATTAATTTATCACGGTCAGAAAAAGTATTAAGAGCTTTATTGGTAAACACTACTGCAGGTTTTGGCGATAATCTGGAAGACTTAGGTTGAGGTTGGGCTGTGATTTTTGTTGCTGCGGTGGAGGAAGTTGATATGAAATCTCTTGATCAGGGGGTGAATAGAGAGGTGTGGTTGCGATTTGTGTTGTTTTACTTCTTCACTATAAAGCCTTTGTATTTCCCTTACAACATTCATAAATTTTGAATCATCATTTCTGGCTTGTTTTTTGTTTTTTTAAAAGTACACACGATATATCCATTGATGAAAGTATCATCGTTTACGGTAGCATGCTTTGGTTTTAAAATTTTGTCTTCTTGAGCTAGACTTTTCAGTGTCATAGCAGGTAAATATTCTTCTTCAATTTCTTTAAGCTGCTTAATAACACTTTCGTTAAATTTTGCAACCAGTTCAATATTTTCTTTTATTGGTTTAGGTTTAGCGGCAAATTCTTTTTCTACGTCGGCGATTTTAGTTGGAAGTTCTCGCAAAATCTTTTATCTTTGTTTAGTTTTCGCTGCTATTTTTTCAGTTTGCTCAGCGGTTTGTTTGATTGATGGAAAATGACCTTCAGTAGCTGTTGCAACTCTTTCAGTAACTTTTGTGTCGGATTTAAATAACTGTTCTGTACCTTCTGCGAATTCAACTTGTGCTTCTTGTTTCGCTTGTAGGTTTTCTCTAAAGGAATCTCTCACAGGGAGAAATTTCTTAATTGTTTCCAGTAGCACTTAAGCTAAGGGGGCAGTATAAGATTCCGGATGAACCATTATTGATATAACAATTTTCAATTGATAGCAGCAGGGAGTGCGCAACCACATCACCGAGGTCAACGCGTTACCTACGTGTATGCGTATACGACAAACAAAAACGCTGACTCGGCATGATTTCAGCGTGTTTTTTGTAAAATTACAAATGTTATTTTACAGATTTGAGACCTTCTAAAAAGTGTTCCGGTCGCCCTCCCTGCTGCTATTGGCCTTAGCTAAAATGAACCTGAAGAGATGACAAGCGCAATAAGACATGCGTATGCGGTTACACTAGAAATGTATCGACCAAACCTACCAGGAAACTTTCTCGTGTTTCAGATGCAATCACAACACAATCAGCCCAGTGCGGGTAAAATATACATCTACCTCTGTAACAGTAATATTGTTGAAGTCGACAGTGACGAAAATTCAAATAAGTGGCGGAATAATGTGATTTTTTTAGGTGGTTTAACGTTGATGGTGGCTGTGGCTCCGTGGCTGCAAAAGCGACCGCTTTAGGTACTGTCGGAACCGCATCGCCAATACTTCTAAAGAAAAACTGTTTGCTCGTATTCTCTAGAAAAGGAAATTGTTTTTATATTATTGTATTATGGTTTAGCACTTGATGGCCACAGACGCGCGTCCATTGACGAATTTTGATTTGCTAGAGATTTAAAAAATACTTAAACACTTCAGATGTACCTTCATGCTCGATGAACTTGCGTCTATATAGGCAGGTCGATAGACCTGGAAATCATTCAGTCGCATACGCCGTGAGGCATCGACACGAATTTTTACTCGAACGGGCATGCACCGCCACAAGAAGTTGTTATTTATCTACATCGATGCTGGGTTATCCCCTAATGATTTATTGAACACTAAAGCTGTAATCACGAACAGATACAAGATATGCGGAGTTCCCGTTACTGTGATATTGGATGAATGTGAGTGTTCACCGACTTGATAAGGGCTTCTCGACCCCGCGTTGTCTCTTAGAGACTAAACCTGATAGTGTAACGGGGGATAAAAGGGGATTTAAAACATGCCCTATCGTCATATGTCTTTACTGAAACCAGGCAAGTTTCATCCCAGTGGAAATATGCAGATTTATCGTTTTCAGTACATAATACAATAGTAAAGGCAAACAGTCCACTTTTGCCACAGCAAACGGAGATTGTGGAAATATGACACTTTGTCAATTTCAGTACATACTATCAAAGTAAAGACACACATTCATTATTTTGTAACAGCAATGAGAAGAAAAAACGTTGAAATATGAAGATTTATAAATGTCAGAACAGAATAAGAAAGTAAAGTGGAACAGTCCTCCAATCGCAACAACAACCAGCAAAAGTGGAAATTAATCAAATTTTTTGCATAATATGGGAACGTGGGAGAAGAGTCCTCATATCGTAACTTCAAACGGCCAACTTGGAATTATTAAAATGTGACATTTTATATGCATGCTAAGAGAGTAAATGCGAAAAGTCCTTTCCTTCTGACAGCAATCAGCAAACTGCGTGTAAGTATAATTTGCACGTGGAAACCTGTTTGACAAGTTTTGCATTGTTGGTACTGAAAAAAGCATTATACAGGTACGTGCTGTGAATTACTAGACAAATGAAAAATGGTTAAAATCATGTATAAATAAATGTACAAATGTAACCTGTGACAACGCATACTAAAATGACTTTACGACTGTTGCATTATGTCAAAAAATAAAGCACAAAAGTAGTCAATTTCTGCAAGAAACATAACTAGGAAAAACAGTTTCATTTGGCGAAGAAATGGACGTTCTGCCGCTGTAAATAAGAGATTACCTTGAAATATATCGCAAATATAGTTCATATGGAATAATTTCTTGTTACAATTGTATGCAATGATTGTTCACGCTCGAGCTCAGCCACTTGATGCAGCGCCAATGTGGAGCTAGCCAGGTTTGAGACCAACGCGGACAACTGGATTATTGCTAGAGTCAACCAAGCACAGTTTGTGATGTTTCAAGCAAACGCTGTAAACCTATTATTGTCCCACACGGAGATTAATAAGGCTCTTTAAAGCAACTAGGTGCCTTAGTAAGACACCTAGCATAAATAAATGAGTTCGATGGAAGTAGAGATTCTTGGGTGCCGTTTGCTTTCATCAGTGAAAACATTCAAGTGAATACAGACCTAAAGGTTTTCATGTTTAAGATGTATTATTACAAATACGTGATATATCCTGAACAGCCAATACATGACGATGGTGCAGATTTATTGACGGACCATTAGAGAACAGCATGCCAATATCGACGGTGATTTTGTGTCGTACGTTGACGAATTGTTCCCTGAGAACGTCCAGAATCAACCCTGGTATGCACCTAAATATAATCTAAGATTGGGTCCGATATAAATTGATAGTTTGAATTACCCAGTTGTGATAATAAACACTCGCTTCCAGTCTGGAATCGTTGCTTTGCCAAGCAAAGATGCCAGGTCGTTGACTATATCGCCCATGGACACAAACCTCCAAACGATTGTTTCTACAGTTATGCAGTGGAATGCAACGACACACCCGCCTCGGTAAATTCTACACCAATTATATTGAACCCACAACATTATTTCGACCAGTAAAAGAAAGGCTAGGGACGTGTAATAACCAAGGACGCACTGAAACATGCTATGGGCAAGGCAATCATTCACTGTGCCAAGGACATATGTAATCAAGACGTATGCTTCGTGCACATAAGCAATTCTAACCTGTTGATAAATTATACTACACAAAATACTATTATTAACAGAAGAACTGAGATGGAACCTGACATTTACCGGCGAGAACTTTTTTTTCCACGCGAATCGCAACCATGGTGAAATTCCTCCTCAATCCAGTCGTATTTACCGCAGGAGCTAGAATCGATACGATACAGTGCCGGCAAAGTAATTACGTTAGGATCGCATCAGCCAGTATATGTTTATTCCTGAATTATGCAACAAACAGAAAACGTATAAAAAGTAAGATGTATATGAAGCTCCTTACATATAAAACTATTAGTACAACGGAATTTGTGATAGTGATGGAGGACATTGAAAACTTCCAATTATCCCGTGAACACATACAGAACAGCGGAACAGAGCAGAAACAGGTTATTGAGTAGCGTGCGGTAAAGGCGCTCGAGGGTCATTGTGAACCTATACTACTTGGAACATCATCATCGCTGGTCTAGCGCGCTTTACCATATAGACCAATGCTCGAGACATTAAGATCTTAACATACTTCGAGGATGCATTACAGATTCAACAGCGTTTGGCAAAATAGTAAATTCGTTGGGATAGCAGGCTCGGATTAATATATGTGCAATCGATCTAAAAACTTTCACTTTATAACTACTAGAGGATAAGAACGGTGTCAAATTTATACGTAAAATTGTTAACTTTCCAAAGAGCAAATCAAATATTCAAAATTCTGGTTACACTGTCATGCATTGCTAGAAAAGATAAATATAAGCATATTAACAGTACTGCCTGAACAGCTGGAACTGGGATTAGAAAAGTGCTAACTATTTGCAAGAATTTTCTATGCTACCAGGGCACATCAGGTGAAATGGAGATCAGAGTAAATACGTGCAAAACCGTATTCATTATATGTGGATAAAATTTACGAATTTACATTTTACAATATATATATATATATATATATATATATATATATATATATATATATATATATATATACAAGGTAGAACAGTGCATATTTTGATGACATGTACTGCATCACTCGTTTTGTGCGTTTCATGCTCTATTTCTCCCGCTATCTCAATCTGAAACTACAACCTGTGGCTTTATTGTGTTTGTCATCAGGTATATTGTCAAAATCTAATACAGGACGAATGTATCTTGTGTAATAAATATACTAGTTCACACGTGAATAAAATTGTTGGTGGAAATTAAAGCAAGAGTCTTTGGAAACCTATTGGTTATCGATTATAATCGTCATTAGTTATTCTTGTATTGCCATATTTCACTTAATTGTTTCGTTTGTGTGATGTAGAATAATATATTAATAGAGTTTATTATCATGTAGCCTCTAAGAATTATTCACGCACGGTAATCGGTGTATCGTTGCTAACAAGACATTATTTACTTTAATTTCAAACATGACTGTTCTTAATGAGAACCTTCTTTATTTTAAATGGGTTTCTATCGTTTGCTAGAGGTTGATATATATAAGAAACTTTTTCTAAGAAAGTTTTATAGTTGAAATAATATTAAACTTGTCCTCCATGTATTCAATTTTTTATTTAATAGGGAACCATTCAGAGGTTTGAGAATCGTGTCAACTCAGCACAAATACTTTTACATATACCATCATCATTTAGTATGCATTTATCATACGATATACGTGGTTTGATATTGAACGTCTTCGTTCTAGCTTTAGCTGTAGCTGTTTTTATTTCCCGTGCTTCTTTCTACAAACTTTACTAATATTGTATGGTTGTATCTTGAAATCTTTGTTATAATTATTTAGATTGCATTTTGTTTCGACTTAAGAGACAAATTTAATTCTCCAAAATGTTTCTTTTCTGGCGTAGAATCAAATGAAAAAGTATATATTCATGCTGTTGCATCGTCCTGATCATTTTGTACCATTCGTGTCATTTTCTACTGAACCAAATTCGTGTAATGTTAACTGTAACATAATTCGTATCATTTTCTACTGCTCTAAATTAGTGACAAATTATATAGTACAAAATTCGTGTCATTTTTATACTATTTTAAATTTGTATCATTTTCTACTGTACCAAGAATATTGTCATCTTTATCAAAATAAATTGTAATAACGATTTTATTATGTATAAGGTACGCGAATGCACACGTGGTAAACATACACGCTTAATAAGGTTTCTCTTGCTTCTATGCATAATACATATTTCATTGTACTTCATCTTGATAAATATATGCAAATTATTATCAACAGGAAAATGGATCAATAAACTTGGCGATGTTTCTAATTAATAAAAAGGAGATAGGGATATTACAGGCGTGTAGTAAGATGAGACTACACTCCTAAGCTAAGCTGGATGGATTGCAAATTACGCACCAGAATATGCTAAGATATCGATGTCGTTTTACACACGACATTAGTACATGGAAGCAGATCCAAATACGTTTCCGGGACACCCTATGTATTCAATGTTTGAGGTCCAAGGTCATTTACTACTGCAATAAATTATAATATTGACCTACACTTGCATAATAAATTATTCTGCAGAAAAGCTGCCGTAGCGATACTTAGGCCCGGATTGTCTAAACGAGCGACGATATTGGACAAAAAGCCACGATATGTACTTCAATAGTTGCTAAAATGTTTAAATAAATTATACAACAATCTGCTTTCCATAAACTAAAATGAGGCGGGATGAACAATATAAAGAATAAAAGAATGAACGTTGAATGGAGCCACTGTACTTAAATTATTAGTGTATCTGACTCAAAATTGAAGTGGTGTGATCCCTTCCATACCAGCCCTTAACACAAACCTAGATCCTATTATGTCGGCATGAAATATCCGATAACATGATTAATGCAGCGTTATAAATAAACTATCCAAAGAACCATCTGTCAATATTAGTGATCAAAACTTGTAAATGCATTTTCTGCAAATATGATTAAATCAGTAAAATGAAAAAGAAATATTGTAACCTCACGTTTTCGTATTAAGAATATAACAATGATATATGCGTAGATCGAAAGGGCCGTTTAAAAGTCGTAAGTCCATACCTTGGTCCGGAATGACTTTTGTGGATGTCAATGGTATTGGGTACGAGTCTTTTGAAATCATTCTCCATTGCCAGATACAAATATATCCCATTTTGTTGACTAGGTGTGTTTTTTATACCTTTGATAAATATATTTTTTATTTCATTTGTTTTGTTGCCGAGCATACTTGTACTACATTAGCACAAGTATAATTTATCTTAACTTTTTTAAATGGGTATATAGTGGAAACAAAATGTTTATTTTTGGCCATTTATTAAGATACGTGTGAATAATGTTTTTTCCTTGGAACAATCATTGCCTAATTTAACAATCAGTACAAAACTGCAGGCATCTCATTACCTAACCACCCAAATAAAATAATTAGTTTGTATCAATGATAACCACCTAGCATTTGTGAACTCATCTGAATAACGGAAGGCAGTAATTATCATATTAGTAGTGCCACTCATTTTCTCATTACCTAATTAACAGGTAACAAATGTTGTCTCAATATGTAATGATTTAGGTCACTTATAACTGGAGAGATAACGCGTCATCTACTAATACACCATTAGTCTTTTCAGGACAAATTTAGGCTGAGGTAACTTCACCTTGTTGTTCCAATGTAAATAAATGATCAGCAGTATCTACTTACGTTACGTCATGATGCATGTTCTTTGTGAATGTAGATACTATTAATACAATTAATATGGTATCGTTATTCAGACACACTACAATGACAGCAGATCTTATATGCTGCAACAAACTCTCAAAATGTTCATTACACTGTCGGAAATCACAATAATAAAGAATCACCACAGATTATTAACATATCAGGGCTGATTTGTCTCAATTTTCTATGTGCTTAGACCACTCGTGTTATAACAAATATTTACGATATTTTCACTGAAATTACCTTCTGTTTGCCGATGACAAGGTGTTACTAATGATTATATAGAAGAAGCAATCCTAGCTGCTGGTGTTCCAAACGAGAACGAATATTTTTAATATGTGGGCCATATAGTGATTCGAGTTTCTAATTCAAAGAAAACAAAATCAATGAATATATCCTTAAATTTCCGAAAGGAATATCATACACCACGCTCAATGACTTCGGGACAGTTTCGACGGAAATAGAATATTACCAACAACTCCGAACACAAATAATATACAGTGCTGTTGGGGAATTACAAAGAATAGAAGTCGAGTAAGATTAGCCTCTGTTGTAATCGCACAGGAAATAACCTGGACAACTATCAATTGATTCATCAATTCTGGTTGCAGAATCGCCGTATACAACGTAATGTGTAAATATTTTGACTGTTTGTGGATTAATCATCAAAGGGCTGTGCATTTATGTATTTTGCTTGCTTGCCATGTCGTGAAGGATACCGGCTATGGTGAACAGTCAGGACCCAAAGAGGGAAAAAAGCTAAATGACCTATCATATCACTACTGAAACATTAGGATACATTTTAAAGCAACGTATTGCTAGATTGTACCCTTTTTAAACGACCATTGATCGAAAACTTAATAGCGGCTACTGTAATGCTGCAGTGAAAACACACGATTTGTTAATATTTGAAATATTTATCTCATTTATCCTAACGTTAATATTAATATAGGTCATTTATTTATAATACAAGACAGTGAAGATACCTAACGAACATAGTTATTATTTCAGACTTGCTAGATACTAATATTTGTATTGTGCGAACATTCGGGAAACATTTAACAGAGTTTTACGACTCTGTTGTCTTAAACTAAGTAACTATCAGGTAAATTGTAGGGGAATGCGAATAACATAGACCCAGACCCAAATCAACATATTTGTTTCTTTTAATAATGATCCTAATAATAACACATGCATATAGAGAATATTTTAGCTAAGTATTAGTTTACAGAATAAAATAAAAACATAAGACTATTCAGGTTAAGTAGAAAATAAACTTGATTTTGGACAAAGTTATGTCGAATATGCAGTGCTACTTTACAGTAGCATATAATGAAATATAAAAAAGTATTTAAGAAAAAACAATGCAAAGTAAATATACATAATGCTAGTACAACGTACCTTCTAGATTACCGCAAGGAACAATACTTTGACCAGAACTCTTCTCCTAGCAACATCAGTTACATCCTAATTGAAATTGACAATACGTAGATGACTGTATATGCTACTGATTAATCAAAACCGAGCCTTTTCCTAAGATATTGCAAATGACATTAAAACGCCTGGGCGATGTGGCATGCGATTCTAACTTAACAGTGCAGCACATATGCTTATTGACAAGAAAGAAATGACATGAAACCAATATGTCCTATTTATTAGAAAACCTCAATCAAACAAAATATTTAAGGTTCACAAGTACTTGCGATCTGAAATGGAACCTTCAAGCTCTAACTTTACACTAACAAAGACGTAGCTTGTCATCTTGTGCATAAAATGCAAAAAAAACTCGCTAACAAAGGTTTAGTAAGACGTATTTTATAATACACTTGTACAGTACGGGACCCCCATTCCCAGGGTTTAGAAGATGAAATTGCAACGAAACCAGAAAACGAGCAGCCAGGTTTGTTACATCCAATTATGACTATATGCCAGGAAGTATGACCTCAATATTGGATCAGTCGCCTTTGAAGTCATTATAAAGACGTAGATTGAAAAACAGATTAGTATTTTTATACAAAGGTTTAAAAGCAAAGCAAATATATCATTCCATAATTTAATCAAGCCTAAAAGAACCAGAGAATAAATCAAGACAATATACATATATGATAACATGGCACGAACTGATAGCTACAGATTCAGCCTTAACCCTCCCCAATATTAAGCGCAAATGCAGAATCCTTAGAAAACACAATTTAAAAAGTAAGCGAGGATACGTTTTTTTTTTTTTTTTTTTTTTTTTTTTTTTTTAAAGTAAGTTCTTTTTTGTAATGAAACAAACCCGACATTAGGATGTAGTACCGAACGTATCCTGATACACGAAGAACGAGCTTATAAGCCTCTCAGTTTTGTACATCCTACTCTGCGACCGCTCTGGTGGCCTAGAGGTTAGACCGTCCGCCACGGATACGGGAGGTCGCGTGTTCGAACCCCGGCCAAGTCATATCAAAGACATAAAAATGGTACAAACGGCCGCCTCGCTATACGCTCAGATTTACGAGGTTAGTGTTACTACTGATCGGCCTGGTGTCGGGATAATGTGACATCATGCTACATGACTGCGTTATGATTCATCAGTGCTAGATAAACATCACTGTAAACCACCAAACATCGTAGCGATAGGACTGAACAATTCTTAAAGCTACGTTAAAAATCCAAATCACACACACACACACACATCCTAATCTGCGAACCTATTACTTTTCACTACAAGAGACGTGAAATGATTGTTTACAGAAAATTAAAAGAAAAGTCATAAAGCTGCTTTTAGTTACTGCTAAGACGTTTTCTTATTCATGTAAAACCTAATTAGATCCAAACTGAATCTATAATTTACAGTCACTATCAAAACTTAAATTAAATTTCTACCGACTGACATTATGTCCATTAGCCGGTATACATGTATATTGGATTCGCGCATCTAATTATATGCACAACTATGACCGTAACTAAGAGTGTATTAGTTTTAATGGCCCATAATTAATACTGAAATGTAAAGTTTTTGCGAAAGCAAGTGACAATATACTGTTGATGTAAATTTATTATTTGTTTAGACTTGATTTAGGGACTAGCACCTGAATCGTTTGGTACGGTATAAAGCATTTCATACGCATGAAGATGACAAAAGTATCGTTGCAGCCGGACATTTCGTTTTCACCAAAGGGGCTCTTTTCGTTGCTTACAATTGACCTGTCATACATGTACTATATAATAACTACAACGGAGGACATTTGTCTCCTTGCTCGCGCGACCTATTTAAGAATAAATGCTGATATGTCAAGCTACGCTTTGTGTAGCTTAATACATTTGGTACCGATAATTAGCCCAGGCAGTCGACTGTGTATCCCTATCAAAAGTTTGATTGAATACCATACCTTTAAGGAATGTCAAATCATTTTCCCACGCTACTGCTCGTCATGGCCGTCATCGCTCCCGCTTAATATGTAAGATCCTGCTGAATGAAATAATGTCCTCTCATTGGTTAAAATAAAATGATATCCTGTATTTATTTATAACTGATTCAGTTGGCCGATGAGAAGGTATTATTCCATTCAGCGCGTTGTTCTTGTGCTGGTTTTCCTTCTTTCTGTACTATTTTAAGACCAATGAGTCCTAACAATCCAGATAACTTTCAAAACATGACTCTTAATTTTGATCTGAGTTGCAATAACAAGAACAACAATATATTGTTATATATATATATATATATATATATATATATATATATATATATATATATATATATATATATATATATATATATATATATATATATTCAATCTTAAATGGTACTTATAATTTCAGTTTTATGTTCATTTATAAGAAGTGAATTAATTCAGTTTTCGGATCCTTGGGGAAATGCACCCAGGGTCAATCGCCGATACTCGTATTGCATCATAGCGATTGAAGAAACGAAGGGAACCATCGGGGTATGTTTGTTGTCGTTGTTGTTTTTGTTGTTCTTGCAGGGTTTTACGGCACTTTTCAGCACAAGAGATGTTATACATGGCGGCCAGTATTAATGGTGGAGGAAGAACCCGGGCGAAACCTGGAAAGAATCATCGACCCACGAGATGTTACTGGCAAACTTTCTCACATACCCACATTGGCCGAATCCAAGACTTGAACCAACGCAGACAGAGGTGATAGTGCAGTGATCCATAATGGTTAGCGCTTCAGACCACTCGGGGCTCCTGAGTATGTTTGAAAAGTACACTCCCATAGCTACATGTACAAAGGGAAACGCCTTGTGTCTGTTTTTTTTTTTTTGTGCATGGAGGTGATGTGTATATGTTGTATACATGACACTAATTTTTTATGTAAATGTGTAACTTTTGTGTCATATAACTGACTCGATGCCTTATGCAAAATCTCTTAATGGTGGAAATAAAGATTAATAAGCGAAGAAATAGTCTATACATACATATTGTTAATGTCAGCTGTGTTAGAAAGAAACATGTCGATACAGCTATTATCTCCCGATGGTAGACACAATATAGATTCCAAAATATCTTCCCTAGTGACCATATCCAATGGACATTATTTCTGTATAGACGTGCCTAGGCAGCAAGACAAACATTGCATATAATTTCATTACGTTGTACCCATATATATATATATATATATATATATATATATATATATATATATAT